>UFQX01001215.1:92324-123596 GCA_900497675.1 Arapaima gigas | reverse complement strand
ATGTAATGAGTGAAAATGTCTGTAACACTGAGGAATTCAGCAGCTTTTAAATGGAGCATTAAACCAGGATGAAATAAAATCCTTTTAAATAAAAAGCAATCTGGACAATCTGTCTAAATGTATTTGAATGTGTTGCAGCAGAAGTGGTGCAGAAAAACTGCAAAACTCCCTTTTTGATTCGTTAGTTTAGGAAATAATCACGTAGAAATGCGCGACGTAAACGGCACAAACCGAAGCTCAGGTATCATAAACCTGGGACAATAAAAGTGTATGGAAAAAATAAAAGTTGAACATATAAATGCTATTTGTTGTCTTAATTTTGCTTGTACACGGTGGGTTCGGGTTAAGCTCGAGCACCACGACCCCCCAGTCAGCGGTTTTCTAAGTGGAAAAGACGCGGCCGAGCGGAGCAGAAGTGAACCGCGGCGCGGGGCAAGAGCGCGCGCGCGCGTCTCGCGCAGCTTCGTGGAAAACGAGGTGCGACGCGGCGAAAAGCGCGCGGGCGGGAACGTGAGCCGGTCACGCGGCAGATCGACATGGCGGCTGTGGAGGAACCCCGGCGACACACAGCAGCCGCCCTCTCGTCCCAGCGCACCACAACACGCTGGCAGGAGAGTGAAACAAACACCGCCTTGTGGGACAAAACGCAGAAAAGTGGCTCAGAGAACAAGAGAAGTTGTAACCGTTCAGAAGCGGCGTTTCATATGATCCCTTGTCAGGCCTCCGAAGCAGTTGGAACCGCCCCCCCCCCCGGGTCCTGGCGGGTGTGTTTAGTTTATTGAATTATGTATTTATATGTATTTAAAGTTTCTCAGTGCACCTTTGCTGCTCCTGTCTCTGTTGCAGAGATCGGTTCTTTTCCGTCGTTACTTAAGAAAACGGCGAGGAACCCGCGTCACACTTGGCTCCGCAGGTGACCACGCGGACGATCCCGATGTTTCGGGAAATTCAACAATCCCATCGCTATGGAAACAGCTGCCCGATGAAGGCAGTTTTTTATTACCGTTCGCGACCCTTCTTTGCAATATTGCACCTGGAGGAGATGGGTTACCTTGTGGCCTCAGTACGTACATGTGAGGAACACAGCACTGCAAGACACTGAAAGGTCCACGCTGTTTTACACTGGTAAAAATGCTTTATTTTATCTCAGAAAGAGCATAATGGGGAATATCATAAACGTTCTGCAGATATGACAGTCCTCACACTCCTCAGACCTCTTCCTCTGACTCCTTGGTGGTCTCAACACAGTCAACCAGCAGATCTTCCTCACCGCTCTTCACTGGCTTCCTCTAGCTGGCTGTATCAGGTCCAACACCCTGGGTGTGACCTACGAGATGGTCAAAAGTTCTAAAGCCTGATACCTACAAAATACGACTGTTCCCTCTACCCCATCAACAGCTCTGTACTCCTCCACTTGTGGCTGTTGGGTTGTCCCACCCAAGAGAGGTCCAGCATCCATAGGTCGTCGCTGCTTACCGTCGACTCCAGTGAGACAGAACAAACTCCCTCTTTCCCTCAGACCTGGTGAATCTCTTCCAACATTCAATAAGGGGCTCAAAGCCCATTGCTTCCCCAACATCTCTACAAGTTTCTTCAACACCACGTGCTGCAACTACCTCCTCATTTGGTGTTTTGATGTCCCTCCTCTCGACAGCTACTTGAATGACGTACGACAAACGATAGTTTGAAGCAAAAAGCAGGACTCGACATGAATTTGCAGACGAGTGAAGCGATGCCTCTGTCAGAAGTAATTGTACCCTTATCAGCTGGAAGGTTCCAGAACAGCCATCTGTGCGAAAAGATTGTTCCTGGCACTGTTCAACTGTCCACTGGCATCGTACCAGCTTTACCTGTTTCCTACGTCCCATTTCTGCACCAGTGTTTGTAGAGAGTGAAGGATCTGCTTGGTGGGATACGGTGTTATGGAGGACAGCAGAATTGTGGCAGTCCAGCACAAAAGGAGAAACAAATTCCAGTCTCAGAGATGTTGCTCCCCGTGGCTGGGAGTGACTTCCTTGAACCAGGTTTTGGATTCTTCCTCATTTTGCAGCTCAGGCGTGTTTCCGCAGCAGAAGATCCGAGCGCCGTTTCAGCGGCCTTCATCTCGCCCTCACACCTGACCTTCTTAAACCACAAAATGGAGGTGCTGTTCGGAGGTAAATTTCCACTAATAGAAATCACACAAATGATGTAAGCTTTACCACAGTAATCACTGGGTTTTTCCACAACCACTCATGTCTACATTTACTCTGGTTCCACAGTAACTGTTTGCTTTGATAAGAAGACAAAGATCTTGCTCATAATTTGCTTACCTTGGGTGTAGACTTGGAATCGTAGTTTTGAGATGCACATGTAGGTGTTTAGAATGTCTCAGATATTTTTATATAAAAAGCTCTCTGTATCCTGGAGGTGCTCTGGAGAAATATCTTGGATGCTTTTTCTGGCGTATTTCAGAACCTGTTAAGGGGTCTTCAGCAAAGTCACTCGTAGCAAAGCGACGACAGCGGCCGAAGGTGGGAATTCGATAGCGTTAATCCAATGTTTGAATAAAACTTGAGTGTTTGTTCTTTTTTGTATTGCTCTGTTTTTTTCTGCTCCCATTAACACCCTTTCGGGTTCCGGGTAGGAGAAGATATGTCAGAAGGAGCTGATAAGGTGGAGGGATTAAATGAAGCCGGGAGATCTGGGTTGAGGGCTGAGCATGAGTGCTGGCTTGTAAGTACTGCCGCTCTGTCCATCTTCCTCAAAAGATCTCCTCTTTTTCCTCCTTTTTTCGTAGCTTTTCACCACGTGAAACGATCTGCTGAAAAGTTCTCCTACGTCTGCTCAGTACACGCAGTAAAAGCCGGGTTTTGTTTCCTTGCTCCCGCCGCAGTAGGAAGGTTTTGTTTGACTCGTCTTTTTCAACGTCTCTTTCCGAATATATTTTTCCGCTTGTGAAATTAAAGGACATGCAGAAGAAATGATCTGCGAGCCCAGCGATGGGCTAAATGCGGACACGATGCCCACTGTGGTTTCGACGTGATGAAGTGATGACAACAGGCGTCAAATAAAATGTGTTAAATTATGTCAGAACTTATTTGGGTGATTTATTTTAGGTTTCTTTAAATGCATGTATTATGTGGCAAAGTGTTCTAAATGATTGAAATAATTGTAAAAAACTTGATTTCTAGCAGTACCACAATTTACCGTATTTTATCAGTATTTCATTTGTATTACTTACAATCTGTTCACATATATCATGTCCCATAGGGTCTTAAACAGGTGCGAAAGACAATCTGACACTTACTTGAGTCTAAATTATAATCAAGTTTTTGTTTTTTGCAGGTTTCCATGTGTCAAACTGAAGATTTCTGATTTCTTCAAGAAGCTCCGACATTAAGTCACTGGTGCATAAACATAAAAATCATGATTTTTTTATGTACTGTATATATATTTAAATAGTTATGTAATATTTTTAATCCGATGCTGTGAAGCACAATGGTTAGATGTACAAATTAACAGATAAATACTATTTATTATTATATTTATTATAATTGCATACTGTGTATATTCTGAAGATTTTATTGCTTAATTTTTGGACGGTTAAATTTGCTGTTTGAAAACGACTTCTGCCATCTGCACAGTTCCATAATATAATATAATTCTACATGACAACCTTAATCTTTTACTTTTAAATGCACTGTTATGAGAAAAGCTGGGATTGTTTGGCTGTCGCTGAATAGACCAGGAACCGAAACGTCATTGGAAATCGTGGTTTTTGCAACTCAGACATCATCGTCAAATCCTCTCTTCTCACACTCCAGTTGACGGACACCTTCTCGCCCCAGGTGAAGACATGGGAGGAGCCAGCAGCACTGTGTCTGGAACAGTTAATAACCAGGGAAGCTCTCATGCCAACACTGGCAACGTCAGCAACAGCACCGGAGTGAACGTCGGGCTGGTTCCAGTAGTTTGCGAGGTGAGGAACGCGTCCGAAAAGCCCGTTCGGATCTACCTCCACAAAGACAGGCTGGACCTGCCAAAACTGACCGCCAAGGAGGGATCCAAGACCTGCTTCAAGGAAGATCCGAGCATTTCCTTCAAAACCGTTCCGCCCAAGGGCTGTGAGATGTTTGAGGTCGGGGAAGGGTTCGCCTCGGTCTTTGTGCAGGACGGCAGTGACCCGCGCGTCCTCTGTAAGACCATCTACATCAGTACCCCGGTGCCGCACGGCAGGTCCTTCATTGTGACCCGGGACTACGAGATAAAGCTGCAGAAAGAAGGAGCGGGAGGTAGCTGGGTGGACGAGGACGGCACCGACCACCGTCCTAAAAGTCAGAAATGACACCGTGTGTAGGCCTCAACCTCACGATGCTTCCTTCTCAAGAAGCCCAGCGGGAAAAATTCAACGTATTAAATGATCTTTAACTAGGAGCTGCATCATTCTCACACCTGCGCTTCCTTGCTCCTTCACTGTGGCCAGTTTAGCCCAACTGATCCGTACATTCCTACATTTCACGTTTATATCTGTTAGACCACCAAGAAGCATAAATCTGTACAACCATGTAATGAGTGAAAATGTCTGTAACACTGAGGAATTCAGCAGCTTTTAAATGGAGCATTAAAACAGGATGAAATAAAATCCTTAACTCCTTTTTAGAATAAAAATCTGAAAAATTAAACATTTGAAATTTAAAAATACCTTTATATCTATTTTAGATTTGCTTCTTGCGTTGTATGTAACCAGACATGAGATTTAAAAAGAATTAAAAATGACACAAGTTAGAAATTACCCACCTGAGTTAATAGTCGTGTAAATGGTTAATGATTGTGATCTTTTTTTCCACATATCAAATGTTATGTAAGAGTTGTGGGAGAATCTGCGATGTGATGTAACTGTTTTGCCGTAGTTGTGTGTTCCCTAAATCTCCACCTTCCTTGTTGCTGAGTCGCGCTTACTGTCACCTTAAGGGTGGGATTAGACGTACAGCAGCAGTTGGATGTTCACTACACACGTTAAGATGCGTTTCCTCCACAAAATGCCACCATGGTGCCGGTCGGAGGGCTGCTTGTGCCATCTGCTGCTTCCTCCTGGTCACAGCAGAGAAACAACTGAAAACAACGGAAGCAGAAACTGGTTCAGATTTGCAGTTTCTTGCTGGAAATCTTTTTTCTTAGGTCCTCATCTTCAGGGAGGGATTTTCCCTGCAGCAGTTCCCATAGTATGGATCTGCTCATGCGTCGGCTTGAATGTGGGGCACGGCAGACCTGCTGAATTGTGCCATATTGAAACGAAAGAAAACCGGTTTAATGAAAAATAAACATGAAAAGTCAGATATTTTAGCTCATATGGTCCAAATATTAGCTCTTTATAGCAGTAAAAGCCTCACGAAGGAGTTAAAAAAAACTTTAATAATGTGAAGTTGGTTCGTGTAATGGACACGAAGGCTCTGAAAGGTTTGTGGTTTTTTTAAATAGTTTTTGGATGATTTATCCATCTGCCTTGGTTGGAGCTGAAGAAGGAAAAGGCTGAGGACCAAAAACAAATCTGTTCACACAGTCGAGATGCTTACTGAAATTAATGTTGTTTTGATTTTGCAGGAGGCCGAATGAGTCAAACCACTACCTGGTAGCAGCTTAGGGCTCTTGGTGGTGCCGAGAAGCTGATGGTTCACTTAGGGAGGCAGTTCAGGTTTCCAGCCACTGAGAAATCTTTGAGGCCAGATATCATGATGTTGTCAGAGGCCCCTCAGCAAGTCACCTTGTTGGAGCTTGGAGCTCACAAGGCCTTGGAGAGAGGATGGAAGATGGTGAGGTGTAAGGAACAGGTGGAGCAGAGCTGCTCAAAAGGTTGGGGGACAAGGTGTGTGTCCACAAGGTGTATGTCCACTGCAATGGCTGCAGGGGCAGAGATAACCATCAAAGCGTATTAATAGATGAACTCCTCCATTTACTTGCTGTGAAAGTTTTAGATATAGCAATCATACATAAAAATATGCGGAATAAAAAATCCATAATACACGGAAACCCCTCCAACTCCTTCTCTTGCTTCTTGTTTTCCTTCTCCTGTCTGCCTTCTCAGTGTCCTTTACTAGCTGCAGAAACCGGAAATGCTGGTCATTTTCACTCTGCAACAGAGAACCTTTAGACATGATAGTGGCAAAGAAAATGATGTAAATGAAATAAACTTGGAAATATTCATGTCTTGGGAAGCGAAACACAATTGGTTATTTTTGAAGCGTGAAATTTCTATTTTTAGATCAAAAGATGAATGTGAGGCTTCAGGGTGGAATGCCAGTTCTCCACTTTTAATCTTTCTAACCTCAAAATCATACTGGAAAGACACAACCAGCGCCTCCCTTTCGTAGGTCTTCATACGTCCTCAGTTAAGCAGACGTTAAACACGGAATTGGGGGAATTAACACAAAAATGACTTTTCAAACTGGATTATCCTGGGCAGAAAACGTTGCCCAGAAGTAAAAGCTGGTTTTCTGCACGTTTGTGTCGCATCCATCTTTTCCTCGGAAATACAGATTATAATCGTGCGACAGAAATAATTGGTTTTATTCACTGTTCCAACACATATGCTTCTCACTGCATGTGCTAAAGTTCTCCCTGTGTGAACTTTAAACATTTATGAACAAATTTTACGCTCATTCATACAGTTTGCCTCAAATGTTTCCAAGGACATTTTGGATGTGCTTCAAATGTTCAGTCAACATGGTGTTTATTCAGCTGTTCAAAACATTGTCATAAATCTCAGCCCAAATTCTGTTTTTTTTTTCCAGGACAGATTTTATTTGATAAGATCTAGTCTTCAACTCAATGGAGAATAAATTTTACTTACACTTTGGATTGGAACACAAAAGCTGCAAGTACAACAGAGGAGCTGAAACCAAATGTTGTTTGGGATAAAGATACAGACCATTGGCTACATTTAAAAAAAATGAGGAAAATTTATTATGGTTTTTAACAGCCTTCCACAGATATGTAGTTGACTTCACCACCTTCTGCTACAAAAGTTCCAGAACTCTGGAAGATTCAGTCACCTTTTACCCTACAACTTCTTAAGTAGTACAACATGGCTGCCTGTCCTAAAGACTCAGGGGTGTGAATGTTGGTGAACTTGGAGGCAGAATTTATTTACAAAGTGAAAATAAGTGGGTCTGATGGAGCTCCTTCATCCAACCATCCCCAAGTGCTCCTTTCACCAGTGGGACCACTTTGGTTTTTCCCTTCCACTTTCCCTCCATCTTCCTCCTCCTTCATGTTTCTGTCACTCAGAATCCCCACATCTGTCACCGCTGCTGTTTTCTCCCGTTTGTCTATCACTGCTGTACCCGGTCGGTCGGCCAGTCCCTGTTTGTGTGGATGTGAAGTCCCGCAGGATCTCGGCTCTGTTGTTCCCCACCACTCTCTGCGGTGCCTCCTGTTTAGCCACATTCCTAACACGTGTTCCTGTAACTGATCCTGCCACTCGGCCGTGCCTCTCGGTGTTCGCTGTCCCTGCCTGCATCTCACAGCCACTACTGGTGCTGGATGGTCTCAGGGGCTTCTTTGCACAGTCTGACCTGGGGTCTCGCCTGATGTGGAACCTCTGTTTTGACTGACCTGATGCTGAGGGCTTCTTCTTGTGCTGCCACAATCAGTGTTTCCAGCCGCTGGCCGGACCTCCTGACATCGCCCACTTCTGTTCTCTGTCGGTGGTACGTTCCACCCTCAGTACGTTCCACCCGTGGACTTTCTTTGGAGCCGGGGGAAGGAGCCATGCAGCTCATTGTTCTCATTTTCTGAGCTTTTGATATTATGATGACACATCCATTTCAGCCCAAATCAGCAAAGCCTCCCACCTTTGGATTAGCATGAAGCAAACATGTGGAACAGATGATCGCGAGTGCAGGAAGTTTTAATACGGCCGTCGCTCTTAAACTCGCTTTCTCCTTATTAGGTCCCTCAGCTGCTTTCCGCGGGGCCCTCAGATGGCCACGTTTCCAGACGTGTCCCGCAAGATGGATTATGAGCCCACAAGTTTGCTCTCCCTGTGCTGTTTTAAAGGTTTTGTGTCACCAGCGTTTGCCAGCCCCCCGGGAGCTGTGGACGGGGGGGAAATGGGGGACGGGGCTGAATGAAGTGCTCAGAGGTGCAGCGGGGCTGCTGTCCTGCTTCAGCCACAAGTTTAGCTCAGCCGACGCAGCAGAACGTTGGGGGACACCCAGCGCTCTGCGGTTCGGTGGCCGAGCAGTAGAGGAGCAGCCCAGCGGTCCCCAAACGTCCCTGACGGCCAGTGTACCCTGTGGGCGACAACAGGGACGGAATGAAGGCCCAAGGTGAACAAGGAAGCGCCACACGTTTCCCTCAACCTGACAGGCTCTCATTTTACTCCCGTGGCGGTGCGGTTAAGGTGGCCAAACAGCCGAGACCCCCCACAGCTGGCTTTGCCCCTGGGACAAACTGACTGTGAAACCAGTACTGATCTCAGCTATTTCGGTCAACAGTTCAGTGAAAACGATAAAAATGATCTCGCCGACATTTCTGCCCTCGGGGTGGTGAGATCAGCCGTGTCTATGGATCCTCGCCCTGCCACCGGGTTCGAGGTGAGGAAGTGTGAAAGTGACCCTTAAAGGCCGGGAGGCTGTTAGTGAGAGACGTGTTCGAGGGAGACGGGGGACGATGGCGATCGCAGATGGAGAGACTTTCTCCAGCCAGGGCCTGCAGCGAGAAACATGATGCAAGAGCGTCCCAACACAGCGCTGCAGAAAGACACACAAGGCTGCTAAGTAACCGGCTTGGTGCTTAAAAAAAAAATCAGCGAGCCAATCAAATTTTATCCGAACGCGGATGTTGGCAGGATGAGGGAGGGACTCGCGTTGCCCTCGTTGTTATGCTGGTGGTGCGACTTGCTGGGATCTCGAGTGCGGATGTGAGGACTGGGGACACGCGGTGACGTAGTGACGTGTAGTAAACAAGGGGGTCGCGCGTGTCCTGCTGCCGCTCCGCGATGCCGTCACCTGTCTGGCGGAGAACATCCGAGAGCAGGTCGGCCCAAGGTCAGAGGGCACGCCCTCGGACCCGCCGCCCCGTTAGCGTTCTTTGTGATGGAAATCCCCCCCGGACACGGCTGTGACAGTGCTCAGACCTCGCAGCCGCAGCCGGATCTTTACAAGCCCCCTTTTTTAATTGGTGAACCGTGAGGCAGCGAACAGGCACCAGCCAGCAAGATCTTCCCGTGGTTCTGTGCCGCTAAAAGAAAACCGTCCCCGGTCAACACTGTAGAACTTCGCCGGGGGTGTTTTCGGACGGATTCGGTCATGTTGCCACCCAGGGAGGGTCCCGCGGCATCGCAGGGGGTCGACTGGGTCTGAAGGCCCAGGACTGCGGCCCTGCAGTCAAGAGATTTATTCACCCGTGTGACCGTGGGCAGAGTTCCTCTTGAGGTGGTGGGAGGGAGGGTGTTGCAATAAGAACTCATAATGCATGGAATGTTCCAGAATTGGATTCTTAACAATTAGGAGCAAATGCAAGGGAACACGGTGTTGGTTCTGTTTCCCCGGACCCACCTCAGTTCTCTGAAACCACCTAAGGCTCGGTTGTGCCTCCTACCCCCCGCGCAGGTCGAAGGGACGGCGGCTCGGGGACGGATACGGTGTGACACACCTCCCTGCCGCGCTGGTCTCTCTCACTAACATCCGAAAAAAAGGTTTTCAAAAAAACTTTCTGATTCCAGCTCAGTTTCCCAAAAGTAGGAGGGATTACAGGTGATCCAGGCTGGACACCTCCTGCCATTAGACTTTACCTCCTATTACTGAGCGGCTCGACAAAAGTCTGAACTAAAGCAGCTGTGGGCAAAAATTCCTCAGCTGATATCAAATTATAGGAAGCATTTTGTTAAATAAATTAAACAAAAATGTAAAAACCGCGCTGTGTCTTTGCTAAGGTTCCCTTTGTCCAACAGGACACTTTGTGTGGAGGCCTGAAGTCACTCACAATGACAAATATACTGTAACCGTGGAAGTCAGGTTGAGACAGATACTTTTCCACAGGCCTGCGTTTCTTTGGCCTCAGGAGCTGCAGGACCAAAGACCCTCAGGCTTGTCGGTGCCCATAATTTCCACCCGACACCACAGGCTTCAAAACTCAAAACACAAGAGCTGCGAGTTGAAACCGTGTCTGATTTCAGCCGCTTTGAAAAGTACTTTTTTCTCCTGTAACTCAAACAAGAGTGTTAAACGTTCTAAAGTAAAAAACAAAGTGATCGTTTGCAAACCCAGCGCTGTGATTTCATTATAGCGGCGCTTTGTGGGGGACCGATACGGTGGGAGCGGTGGCGTCGGCCTCACTGGGTCGGCTGCGGACTAGACGGGCCCTGGGGTGGGTGGACAAGAAAGCATTTTTTTTTTCTTTTCCACGAGCCCTGTCAAATTTTGCCAATGTTATTCTTTTGTGAAATCTGAGATTGAGGATCCGCACTACCCTCCTCCTGCCTGCCGCGCACACACACTTAATGAATTAGCCAGCTGCGCTGGAGCCAAAAGCCAAATGTGTCTGAAAGTCATTTGTCCTTGGCAAATTGAAAGCAGCGTGTATACGGTGTGTGTGTGTGTGTGTGTGTGTGTGTGTGTGTGTGTGTGTGTGTGTGAGGGTCCACCCAGCCCCCACCTGAGCAGCAAGGGGTGCAGTGCAAGGTGGAAGTCCCATCGCTGGGGTCCAGGCGGACGCCGCACTGTTAGATTATCGATAACTAACCCAGTGCCTGGGTTTGTGATGGAATCGCTATGGCAACCATGATGCCACCCAAGGGGAGCAGTCGTTCGGACGGCGAACGCAGGATTAAATCCTGTCCTGCGCCCTTGAGAAGGGGGCCGATGTTTAATGCGATTCTGGGAAAATATGACCTTATACAGGCAGCTGCGTAGAAAGGTGGAGGTGGCAGAGCACTGCAAGCTGGGCTGGCTGAGCCAAAAGTGGAAAGAAATAATAAAATATAAATCACCAAACTTTGTTAGCCTAATGTGTTTAGCGCTGCGTCGTATATAATTTCTTACTTACTAACAACTAACTTACTTACTTCCATGTATAATTTCTGTCTTACTAATCTGAACATAGTTTTTCCCATCCAACACCTCCCTACCACCACCACCATTGCAGTTCAGTGTTTTACTCCAAGCATCCACGATCCCTGTCCAGTTTGGAGTTTTCCTCCAGCACCCCCCCCCACCCCTCCACCCCACCACACCCCACCCTACCCTGTGACATATTTATATTGGCATTTACATTATGTGCCAAACTGTATAACCTATTTTGCAGCCAAACTGCTGTGTCAGCGCGGCGTGTGTCCTGCGTGGCACATTTCCAAACCTTATTTGAAATACTGAAGTATAATGTTTCAAGACACTAACAGGCCTTTTTAGCACGTAATGAACTTGACCGAATAGAAACCTCACTGAGGGCGAGAGGCACCGCTGTGCCAAACTTCAAGTCCGTGTCTTGAAGAACAAGGCCGAGCGTGAAGAACAAACAAACAGAGGCTGACTGAATCAGAGACCGGCCAAGATGTGCAGCTCTGGGGCAAGAAGAAGGTTGTAGGTTCAGCTGTCAGTGTTGATGCTTGACAGAATGACCTAGAAAATGAACGCTTAACGGGCAGTGTTGACGTTACAGTGGAAAACACACAGCATACATGGATCAACATCTTGCTGTAGAGTCCATGGAGCATTGAAGCCAACGTCGCCCAAAGCCCACCTCTGCAAGCTGCCCATCGGTGCTCCCTCCCTCGGCCCGGCTCATCTTGCCACGTGCCGAGAAGGAAATTTAATGCAAACCAGAACGGGGAAAGGAGAATCTGAAAAATGTTCATGTTAGCTGTAGAGAATCGCTGCTTTACGTGTAGCCGTGACCTGAGAGGCCCAGAAGAATGGTTGGCATGAAGTGGCTTCTGTGAGGAAAAGCAATGAAGGCTGCGAGGCTGAATATAAAACGTATCATTCGCTCAGCTAAAAAAAAAATCCCTTCCTAACACCGTAGACCCTCTGCTCCCAAAACTTTCTGCATCATTTCTCCATACCCTACCGTGCCCTCGGACGAACCTGGCCAACCACGGCACGGCCACGGCCAAACTCCGAAGATCCTGTTTACAGAGTCGAGGCTACCACACAAACTCGGCGGCGGTAGGAAGCCCTCGATCTGCATCTGTATCCATGTTTCTTTAGGTTCTCATGTCCCCTAGCACAACTAGCACAATGCTGAGACAGATCCATCGATCTCCTTCCCCGCATCCAGGTCTGGCCTGGAACCTTCCTTCAAACCGCTGACTAGAATAAAAAACTCAAATTAGCTGCTTGTTTCTGTCTTGAGGGGGAGATGAGGACGAAGGTCAGGACTGCATCAGACCCTTCTGTTTGGGGATCCTCCTCATGGTCCATCTGGTCGTGTTTTCTCCGTATTCCTGTAAGCTGCAAAATGGCCGAATTCATCACGGAGCAGTGTGAAGCCAGGATGCTCCCAGGCAATAAAACAAGGCTGGACAAAACCTGCTGAAGCAGATGATCATGGCAGACAGAGGTCATGAAACTTGACTCGGTTCGCGTTCCCACAGGGAGGGAGAAGCTGGGGTTCTGGAGGGAGGGCAACGGGGGCCAGCGGGGTCCGCTTACCTCGGACTGGCGAGATGGTTGGTTCCTTGGCCTCAGAACCCTTTTTCACTAATTTTCATGCGCCACCGATGATGGAGGACTCAAGTTCTAATGATATTCTCTGCATGTCAGCTTCAGTCTAATGATGATGGCTTCTGCGAGTTACCAACCAGCATCCTGCCAACAGCTGCTGCTGCTGCTCTTGGGACGAATGTTTGTTTTCTCCTTTTATTTTTTTGTCGAGTTTGGGTCGCCGGTCTTGCCGTGGATGGTGTTTCGAGGTTCTTCATCAGCCGTTTTCATGCTCCACGCGGGGGCTGCGGATTTATATTCGCGTGCAGAAAATCTGGTTTCCCGCTGGTGTAACGGAGGGAAGGGATATCATAGTGAATCTGCCCAGCAGGGTTGTTCGAAGGGTGAAGGATATTATTTGAAACTCCACACGGAGCCCAGTTGTGGCACCTCTGAGAAAAATACTTCACCTGAACTGCTCATGTTAAAAACTCCAGCTGTGTGTGTAGCAAATTGTGTTGAGCTGTTTTGGAAGAGACTCGAAGTGAGAAATTGAAGCGATTCAGTAGTGAGATATGAGTTTGTGTGACAGGTAAAAAACTGGTAGAAAGTTCTGGAAGAGGCAGAAAAAAGACCGACTATGACTTATAAGAGGCCTGGTTGGATGGACTTTGAAAGTGGAAAAAAGTTTAAGATCAAAATCCGTGACGTTTGGCTGATGAGAATCGTGACACCGAAGAGCATGAGCACCTCTGGCCACTGTGACCTGGTGGGTGATGCTGCAACAGCAGGGGCGGGGCTTGATCTGACGGACAGCTCCACATTGCCCGCCCCCCCCCAAGGGATCAGTGAGGACCAGCTGCGGCCTTTTTGGAAGGACTCGACTGGAATATTTTAAGTCAGCTGGTCTGAGGCCTGGAAGCTGTCAGCTGGCCGCCAGTGGGTGGGTTGTGTTTATAGTTTGGGTTTGTTTGTCACTGTCATTTTTTTGGTGGAAACCTGGTGCCTTTTATCAGGCTGCAACCAGCAGCCACGTTTTATTTATTTACTTACATTTGCCTTTCTCTCTCGCACAGATTTATAGGTAAACGTGTGATAGTGTTTTGACACCTTACTGCTGATCTTTGCGAGATGAAGGGTATCCAAAGCAGCGTCAGAGACGGTGAGAAGTATCTGTGACGCTTCAGACAGCAGCGTGGAAGAATCAGAGTTATATCAGCTATCGGTGACAATGGACACGGCTTTTCGGAAACTCGTTCCTGTGTGAATTAGTCTCTCCAGATGATGCAGGTGAAGCATAAGTGGTCTTCTAAGCTACCTGTCAGGATGCTGCCACTGAACGCCTGTTTGGAAGAAGCACAGAGTTCATGGGGGTGAAAGACAAGTCCTTTGGGTGAGACGACAGGACCGTGTGACAAATGGGGTTTTAAGTGATCGGGACCCAGCGGCACTTCAGTACCAGCATTTCTGCCTTTAATTCTTTGGAGAAGTGCAACTTTTCCCTACATACCAGCACTTCCCATGAACCCCCCCAGTGTTCATGTCTGCCCCCTGTTGGCCAGGTTCTCAGTCTGAGCTGCTTTCCCACCAAAACACCGATGCGGCGTGAGGGGTTTTAGTCACAATGGCCTGGTAGCTGCACTTCATTACCCAGAGTGCACTGGGTCCCGCTGACACACACACTCTCCTTCTCCTCCCGGTTGTTTGGTTTCCGTTACCAAAGGAAAGTGTTTTGTGAACAGAAGCAGTATCTCCTAATATCTTTTATTCACTCCAGAAATTGTACATTTAATACATCCCAGTTAGCTGATACTGACCGACAGGCCGAAGAGGTAAACCCCGGCACTTATTTTACTCCACTTTAAGCGCCGGTGATGAAGATCTTTGAAGATTTCTTTGAACGGTATCTCCTGATGCCTACAAAGGGAGGCTGAAACCTGGAGATGGTCAGCAATGGAGAGCACTCACAGGACAGCCACTCACACGTTACTGTCACTGACTTAAATGTCACCTTATGGACCCTTTGTTCATACTATTCGTACCTTTGGAAATAAGGTAATTACAATTACCACTTTCTCCACCACGAGGTAGTCCTGCCTGACAGCCCTGGTGACAGTGGATTACAAAGAGGGACTGGTGGCCATAAGTAGCAACAATAAGACCTCCTAGACCTGCAATGCCTGTCAGCTACTTGGTCTGGAGGATGAGAAAATACAAACATATAGTATTCTAACTTGGTTCAGTGGAGTTCTACATAAAGCCTGTGTGGAACATTGGGTGAGAAAGGCCTCCCTCGAGCTCGGCGCTGAGCGGCTGTCGCCGTCCTCCTCTAGTCGGCTGCACCGACGTGACGGACATTAGCTGAAGGATAAAACTGAGACCTGGGTGCTCAACGGGAGTGTGAATGTTCTACCCGGGGGGCGAGACAGGCATCGAACTGTAGTTTTCACACTGAGGTTGAGGGGACTGCGAGTGACCGTACTGGGAGGGAATTATCCCTGCTGGTTTGTAAGGCCGGCTTGGGGTTGGTGGCCCTAGTGGACATTTTGGACTGAACTGACAGTGACTTTCAACTTTTTACTGTTGTATAACTTAGATCACAGTGCACACCGGCTTCGATTTACACCGCATCGTCTTATTTTACCACCGCTGCCGGACAACAGCCCCCCTGCAGAAGAACTTCGCTGACGTTTGTCCGTCGTCTTCCGTAATTTCCTCCCAATTATAACTGCAATGAATCCGCCACGTGACGGGGAAGAAGACACACTTTTGAGCGGTCCTCACACCCCCGGACCCCCCCCGCCTCTTGTACTTTCACCGACGGATGAGAAATGCAGCTCCTGCACAAAACGGGACGGTTTCATCGTCGTCTCCATTGTAGCACTTTTATTAACGTCTTTTATTAAGGCGGCGTGTTTTCGGGCACGCCCCCCACCCCCCCTCTCACTCTCTCGCTCGCTCGCGCGCTCAGGTGAAGCGGAGCGCGTGTCCGCTGCCAGCGCGCATGCGCCGGGAGGCGGCGGCTCGGTTCTCTCTGAAGGCTCGTCGCACTCGGGATCGCAGCTCGCGCACAGTCCGCGAGCCTGAGATGGTGACCCGCACGGCTGGCATTTGTCACACATGCGACCAGCATGCGCGTCCCGGGCCGACATGACAGCCCGCAGGCGCGAGAAGGCCGCCTCGCCGCTGTGCCTGTCCGGCGCCTGCGCTCCGGAGCGCGGCTTCTTCTGCTACGTCCTGCTGGTGGCGGCGAGCGCGCTCTGCTACGGTAACTCCCTGCGCGGGGAGTTCGTGCACGACGACGTGTGGGCGATCACCAACAACCCTGACGTGCGACCCGGCTCCAGCCTGCGCGGCATCTTCTTCGACGACTTCTGGGGCAAACGGATGGCGGACAACACGAGCCACAAGTCGTACCGGCCGCTGTGCATTCTCAGCTTCAAGTGAGTTCCGCGCGCCAGCGCGAGCGAGCAGCACGTGGGGGTGGTCCCGCTCGGGTCGCCGTGTGTCGCGGGGGCGGCACGTTCATTGGCGCGTCGCCTGCGAAGGGACGGACACACGCATACATACTTACACACACACGCGCGCGCGCGCGCGGAGTGCTGCCCAAACCCTGTCTCGCGCGCTGGTGACAGCGCAGTGATCGCCCTTCACTTACACCGACTTTGGGACACTTGTTGACACCCTCCGCCGTGTTCGGGGGCGGGGGGGGGTTGTCAACATGCGCACGTGACCGTGTCCCAGCGTCGCTTCTGCGTTGGGTGACTGTAGTAAACGCAGTAAATGTGGTAAAGTGGAAGAGGAGCTCCGCGCGCCTCAGTTATGACCTCAGTAAACGCGGTGCTTTGTGGCTTTTCCTGGACCAGCGCTTTGATGGGACCTGAACTGGTTTTGCCACCAGTCGTACTTCGTCTTCTGTAATATCGCACCAAATAATATAAAAACCGGGATCAGTCGAGCCAATGTGTCTGTTTAATCCTGTCCAGCGTGACCAAGTAAGTGTCAGGAGAAATAAATGTGCATTTTCTGTCACATCGCATGGCAGAAGTGGCAGGATAACAAGGTGGTGTGACGTCCAGGCTTGTAGTGACCACAGGACCGGCCTCTCAGACGCAATCTGACAAAATGAAAACTTAAACTGTACCTAGTATAAAGTCTGTAAACACTGAACCACACTGTGCTAACAACTCGTACTTAAGGAAATCCAGCTGACCGAGTGGCGCAGTGGATCACGGCCTGAAGGTGAAGATATGGTTTTCAGGAGGTGCGGAGTTGTCAGGGTGACAGCTGTCCCCCAGGGTGACCGGAGAGAGGGGGGACAGAGGCGGCCAGGGACACGTCTCGGCTTTTGCGCCGGACGTTGGGGCCGGAGGAGACGTTTCCCTTCGCGCACGTGTTGCTACCATCTTCCTTCCCTGCTTCAGCTGTGGAACCTCGCTGTAGAACAGCTCAGTTTTCGCCTCATCGGATTATTTTCAAGTCATTTCAGGCCGTAGAAGAAAGATTGTGATTGATACCTCGCCGATTTTTTTTTTGTTGTTGAGTGACTCACGTTCCGTAAGCGATTAACAAAAGGAAGGAGCTGCCAGTCAAACGCGCCGGTGGCGAGAGAACATCTGCCCCTTGAGCGACAGCGACCCTCGACCCGCCCGCGGTCGAAGGTCTCCGGCACTCACGTTACTGTTTAATAATCGGTTTTGCCGCCGTGGGGTTGCAGGTTCACGTCCCAGAAAGAACAGGGACGCTTTTATCCCTGAGGCGTTCCTCTGATCAGCAGTCTTCAGCGGTGCATGCGGCTGAACCAGCTGAGCCGTATAATAAGCATCCGTGTCCTGAAGTACCCAGTTAACAGTTTTGGGTAAAAAAACAATACTTACCCTGCCCCCACATGCAGGCACACGCAAACATCCCTATCTGGTAGGAAGAGAGGTTCTCACTCCTTCTGCAGTCGTGTTCCTGCTTTATCAAACTTGTCAGGTTTCCACCAAGGACGGAGCTTATGAATATAACCTGATCGCTATGGATACGATTTGGGTTTAAGTACCGTTTTTTTGCCGTTTTGTGACAATTGGTCGAGGGGAGAAGTGGCTGCTGCCTGTTGCTCGTCTACCGCAAAGACTGGTGGACCAGGGCTTATGTGGTGATGTCAGCAAACCTCTGTACATAAAGCAGGTCCAGGTTAGCAACACAGAGACAGGGTGGTGGCCACGGGGGTGTAGAAGTCATCCAGGTGAGCTGCAGGCAGCCAGACTGCTGAATTCTAGAAATCTCTGGGACTGATCACCACCACCACTGACCACCCACGATCGCACCATCACTGTATTTGTAGCTATCTGTCAATATACTTGTTCGGGTCGTTTCTGGAGGCCGCAGAAGAGACAGGCTAGAGTCGCGTTTTTGGCCGATGTCTCTGCCGACGCCCGAATCGACTTCCCCGTATTGGACCAGTGCCATAGCCTCCGTGGCGCTCGGGAGGAGCAATGGTGCTTGTTCTGTGTGTGTGTGTGTGTGTGTGTGTGTGTGTGTGTGTGTGTGTGTGTGTGTGTGTTTGGGGGGGGGGTGTTTTATTCGACTTGTCAGCACGTTGTCCAGTTTGATTACTTCCGCAGAAGTCTGTTCTGACATTTCAACCCTTTTCAGCAGTAAAAGGGTTGAAAATGACTTCTTCTCTGTTGCATTGCTGTGACATGTGACCTTTGGCGTGACCTGCCTCGCCTGTGTGTGCCCTTGTTCTGCTGTCATTCCGACGCAGGCTGACCTGGCTGGATCCTCGGGGTGGACCGGAGGGTCACCCGCACAGTGGATCAAGCGATGGCCGGTGTCACAGCACGGCCACCCCGGACTTGTGTGGTTCAGATGGGTCATTGGCTAAGACCAGCAGCTCCTTGCGAATAAACCGCTGCTGGTGGCCAGTGTGCGTTTAAGTTTTGATGCTGGAGGTCAAGGTCATAAGTCAAGATGTCACTGCAAGGCTGATTTTAGGTGCTGGCTTTCTAAGCCGAATCCCTGCGTGAAATCGGACAGCATCTGAGCTTCTCTAAGGTTCAGTTTTTGTAGAACTTTATTTTTCTCTAGAAGGCTCTAGTCTGTGGGTGATCATTGAATCTCTGGAATGTGAGAAACATCCATTTGTCACGTAGGTTAATATCCCGCTAGATAAAGCTCTCTGAGCAATCACACCATGGAAATGTATTTTTGGAGCCCATTGACCTTGAGGTAAAACTGGATTGCATTTAAGGGCTGTTTCTATTTTTTTTCTCCTCAGATTTAGTTGATGGAATGGTACTTCGGCAGGGGAAACTGCTCTGCACACACTATCTATCACAGCGAGCCAACTCGGGCCCCAGCGGAGCTTCTGCAGACAATTAAGAGAACGCGGTCATTCATTTCTCGTCGTGCTGCCGAATTTCTTAATAGGAGAAGGATCGATTCTCATTCAAATGTCCTGGTGGGCTGAATGGGGGGGAAAAATAAGAAAATGGCTGTTTAATTAAATCTGTTATTGAAAAACTGTTCAATATTTCAGGCTACTATACACCTCTGGGCCATAAGGCAATCTGTTAACACAAGGATGTATAATTTGACTCTTCTAGGAGGCAGGACCTGTTCTGCGTGTCCTGCCAGTATGTATTTTTTGGGGGGGGTTGAGAATTGCTGCTATTTAAGCCGTAAAGGAACTGGCTGAACTGCGCTTTTGTTCCGAATAGGTCTGAAGTGCTTGGTAGAGCAGTTTAGACGCAGCACCTTGAAGTAAGGGTGTCATCCAGGTACTCTGTGCCATTGTTTTCACCTGAATAATGAATGCTAACGTCAACTCAAGGCACATCTCGTAAATCCTTTTACAATCTCGACTTTAGTCATGTGAGTATAGCGAGCGAATGCTACTAAAATGTCAAGAGCAAACAGGAACAGTGTTGTGCTTTTAGTAGGAGCACTCGCCACATCCACAGCGTATCACCTGGAGCCCTCAGGGCTTTTAAATCACTGCGCTGGAAAGCAGAGGTGAGGTATGTGGGGAACATGGAAACATTCGTGCATTTTGTAATCTTTGACCAATAATTGGAAACAGTAGGTCAGTGAGCGTTTTATTAGTGCCTTATGGCTGTTAAAGTGGTATTAAATGTTTTATGGTAAATCGTTTTTATCTGAGTTTAATTCAATTCGCAGAACAATAAACATAGATTACTGAAGTAACATAAAAAGCCAGTGCTTACAGTGTAACTTGCAGTTTTTTTTCTACCGTTCCCTGAGCTTAGAAATTATTGTTCAAAGCCTTTTTTAAATCTCTACCTCAACAGCACTTTGCTCTATTCACAGTTCCCTGCAGGCAACAGGCAAGGAAAGATCCCGTTTGCATAATAAGGTCCCTTTCAGGCCGAGTCATTTCAACTAGGCCTTCCTTCTCGGTGCAGCGGCAAGCGTGGAGCCAGTGGTGATTTTTACCTGCATCGACGTGAAAGGTGGGATTTGGTGCTTGATTGAAACTGGTTCTTCCTCCCTCCCTCACCACCTCTGTGTCCTTCCCTCTCTCTCCGCCACTCCCGCTTGCAGGCTGAACATCATGCTGGGTGGGATGACACCACTCCACTTCCACGCGGTGAACGTGGTCCTGCACTGCGCCGTCACGGCCCTGCTCATGTACACGTGCGAAAGGGCCGTGTTTGACGACAGCCGGTTGGCCTTCCTTGCCGCGCTCCTCTTCGCCGTCCACCCCATCCACACAGAGGCGGTGAGTGTGCGCTGATCTGCCGTCAAAAAGGCCGTGCGGTTGAGGCACAGGGATGTGGAGAACCTCACGGCTTGTTCCTGCTGTACCCACGGACACCCCCACCCCCCCACCCCCCCGGCAGGCCTGCTGTCTTGCTTCTCATGCCCACGTAGATGCTGTGAAATTCCTTTAGCTGAATTTCTGTGACCACAGTCTGTAATTCCGCTCACCGTGCAGGATTTTGCTGACCACTGCCGAATTTCGGTCAATGGTCACGTAAGGGTGAGCTCTCACAGCCAGGAAACGATCAAATTATTTGGCGTACGGCTGTATTCTAGTGGACGGCTTTTATCGGCACTAATAAGCGCAAAATAAATGCACGGTATTTCTGTGTCCGTGAGCTCTGTTGGTTGTTATTGGTAGGGATGCAAACTTCAACTGAGCAATGGTGTCATCCATTGTTTAGCGTCATGTTAACAAGCGAGAAGATTCTTTAGGCTTTTTAAGCATATGTTGCCTTCTGTGATGCTTAGTGTGATACTGGGACTGTCAGGCGAGGAAAGCCCGTGAGTCCCTGGTCCAGAGATGCACGCTTAGAAGACGTTTGGCACAGTCGACAAGCGGCTGTGGTCAGCGTGGTTTCAGAATTGCGATCGGGGTCAGAATCCACCCTCTGCTGGCACGTGATCTGCTGAGAGCCAACGGGTTACGTAACCTACCCCCCTGCATTGAGAAACAGCTGGAGTTCATCTCATTTATCTTGATGCATGGGGAAGGGAAGCTGGGTCGGGGAGGAAACACAGACGCAGTAACGCACACCCAGGGTATCGGCACACAAGCTGCGGGTCCTAGCAGTGGTCTGTTGGAGACTGTAGAAAAGAGCAGTTTAATTACCTTCAGCAAAACAAGCTGACGCTTCATCCTAAAGAAAAGTCACACGTGCTCACAGGTGCCGACGTTGCTCTAAAAAGCAAGTAAGATCAAAGCGGCGTCGATCCTGTTGTACAGTGAAGTAGCTTTACACTTCTGGATCATGTAAATGCTGTGACAGATGGGTATGGTGAATATATATAGCACTGGATGGGGGGGGTCTGGATGCACCAAATAGATCAGTCAAATTTTTGCCTTTGTCATTTTCATATCTTCGCTCTTATGAAATATGAGCGGTCTCGGCTCAGTGACAAGCAAAGGAGACCAGAAAACCACCCCTCAGCACAAACACACACACACACACACACACACACACACACACACCCTTCCTTTGGCAGTTCCAGCAAGAGATTTCTTCCCCAGGGAATGTCTATAATTGCCTTTTTGGGATGGAGGGTGTGCAGTCCTGGGATTGTGATGTTGGGCGGTTCCATGAAGAATCTGTTTGTTCCGGAGAGGATGTTGACCACTTTCTGCTGTTCTAGACCGCTGACAGTGCGTAGTAAACAGGGTGAGGGTATAGAAAGTCATAGAACCTGAGGGAATACGACATGCATAATAAACAACGTGTTGATAGTGGAGTCTTGCTGTTCGCAATATCGTGGATCTTTATCTCCTCCCTCCCTTATCCTCCCTCTCACTTCACACAGAGGTTTCTGACGTGGGCTGTGGGTCAAGTTTAGTTATATATCAGCAAATGCTCTATACCATTATGATGATCAATGTCATTCCTCAGCGACACGGAAGAAGATTCTCGAATTGTTTTCACCTGGTCGGCGTCAAGAATGCAAGGGGTCACAGGGCATCGTGCACTAGTGTTGTTGCTCAGCAGCAGGGTGGCCGTGGAAGAGGATTTTGGACCAAGCCAAGCTGGCCTCGCTTTGGGTGATGTGGCTGATGGGATATAGGTAGCCAGTCTGAGCTGGAGGACCCGAGTGTCGTGTTGTTAGAGATGGATCCTTCCTGAGAAACCATGGAAAATGGAGGGCGTTTGTTCAGAACACCACGGCAGGTATGCGCAGATGGGTCCACTCTCTGCCATTCTGGCACCGGCGTCTGAAGACAGAGCTGAGCGGCTGTCGCATGACAGAAATTCCAGTGGAATTGTGTAATTGCGAGCAGCAAGGCTGTGCTGCGCAGTGGAGGGAGAATGGGTTTGTTGTGTGGAGTGTGTGCTGTAATGAGGCTGGAGGGGCTTATAACCTATACTCACAACCCCAGCAGACTCTACACTCCCATCAGCTCCCTTTGATTGCACCAAGAGGGAGGAGAAAGCAGATTGCTGGATTCTGCAGTTCAGGAGCTGTTGGTGTCAGCATCTTGTCCATGCCTGTGTGGGTTTATCTTCTGGCTGCAGAACATGTTAAGGTGACCAAAAGCGAGGCCAGTCAGAATACCCTGTTTTGTGGGTCCTCTGCTTTGTAGATTGGTTGCAACCTGCCTGCATCTTCTGAGAATGATCTCGGGGCAGCTGTGGCCAAGAAAGTGTGTTCACACCTCACCTTCAAAATGGGGAAACCTGGAAGAGCTCTGGACGTGTAACAGCACTGATCAGGCAAAGTGACCAGAAGCAGACGCTTTCCTGGCCTTGAGGTTGTGACCTCCTGGCCTCCGACATCAGAAAATGGGCTTCACGTATAGGAGCCAGCAGCTCCTCTGCCATCCCAGGACAGCAGATGTGATCTTTGATGCTCGGAGGTGTGGTTTAGCATGTTAAAGCGTTCGACTCGGGCATACCGAACTGGTCCCTGTCTGCAGTGAGGGAGGTGGACAAGAAGAGGAGAGGCAAGGCTGCGTTGAAAAGGAGCAGGGAGACAGGAAACATAACAAAGGATCCTTTCTCCTGCTTCATGAATAAAATATTCCCCTACACCTCTCTCACCTGCTGCAGTAGATGCCTCGGAAAGCAGACATGTTTCTTGCGTACATGTTTCTTCTCTGCTTCTTTATCCGTGGCAAGAAAAGGATGAAGGAGTGCGCATGGTGTCCTGTAGCTCATCTCTCCTGGCATCACTGTTTGTGTGGCAATATTGACACTTTTGACTTTGTCCCACAGAAATGTCTACAGAATGTGTGAAGTCGGAGCAGTACTGCCGTTAATTAAATGCCACACGATTTGCTCACGCCTTCCTTGTAGAGTTCATGTGTTCTTCAGGAGCTCCATTGTGTTTATTACAACAACGTTGCCTATGAGCCACAGTTGACCCTACATCTACAGAAATGTTTTCTTTTTTTGCTTCTACAACTATATTACTTCTCATACCCTTAGCGGAGACTGGCCAGAAATCAAGGGCGTTGATGAGCTCAGCATCCTGGAGCTCTAGATGGTGTCACAGTGCATCCCAATGACGTCGCTCCACCGTTGGCCAGAGTGTGTGTCTCCTTCAGTTTGCTTTCCTTACACAAGGTGACTAAAGCCTTTACTCATCACGTTTCTCACTGAACGGGCCACACGCTAAACCGCACAGACCTCTGACTCAAACAGCTGTGCTGCTGGAAGATGAATTGGAATGAAGCGGTCAAGGAAGCCTCTCTTTCCCACCGCTCAGGGGGTCCTGGCTGTGCTCCCAGTGGAGCCCCATGGCCACAGAGGGATTTCCCATCTGCCTTTCTCTTAAATAAATCCTCCTAGGGGGTATAACAGGTCTGGGAGTGTGTCAGTTCTAGCTTTGCTGCATCAGGAAGCTGTTGTAAGATCTCGATGCTTTAGACATAGATTACAAAAGCTTAGGATTCGTCTCTCTCCCCAACAGGAACGCAAGCTGTCTGGGTGTATGCTAGCCGCTAGCGCTCAGATTTTGTTTTGCATCATTACAACATATCTGCCGGTGTTGTCCAGAAGAGCGTGTGGCAGTGCATCCGCAGCAGTGCTCGGCCATGATTCAGGGGGGTGAAAGATGAGCTGCGGGACGGCTAGGTGCGCAGATGATGTCGGCCATCAGGGTGAGGCAGGCTGGGAGTTGCGCCAGGGATTTATGACCCCCGTGAGGACGGACCTCACAGTGCATCGTGGATGCCGGCGGGGGAAATGGCATGTTTACTACTCCAGCGTCACTCTAAGGGTGCAGTCTGATTAACTGGGTCTGGACCGAGCCTGTTCCAGGTGAGGGCACATCCTCCCTCTGCACCTCTGACCCTGAGGAGCCCACGCTAGTCGGCAGCCTCAGCTCACTTCTTCTCAACTGATGCCCTGCCAGCCATATGAGACCTCTAAGCACCTACTTGGTTCAGACTAAACACTTGCAGGTAGAAGAATCCCAAAGTTACGAAACACTTTCAGGACCCCCATTGCCTCCATGCTGGACCAGTGAAGATGCTTTATTATGTGTCAGTGGATTGTAGAAGAGAATTTTGCCGAAGAGGAATAATGTTATATCTGTTTTCTCCAAATGAAACAGGTGTCTGGAATTGTGGGAAGGGCAGATGTCTTGGCCTGCATGCTGTTCCTCCTGAGCTTTCTCTCCTATATTAGGTAAGATCTGTGTGTGGGTGTGTGTTGTGTGTGTGTGTGTGTGCTCGCTCAAGACTAACCCCCACCCCCTTCTACAACACAGGAGCGTGGGCAGCAGTTGCCCGGGTGACAGTTTCCCGCCCACTGTGTCGTCCTGCTCCCTGGCGCTCAGTCTGCTGCTGGGGGCGTGTGCCATGCTGGTGAAAGAGACGGGCGTCACCGTGTTCGGCGTGTGTGTGGTGTATGACGCCCTGGTCCTCTGCCGCCGCTCCCTTGTCACGTGAGTGCAGACCGATGGGCGGGAATGCTGTGCTCTCTTTCTTGATCTCTCTTTAGTGTCTTCTCTTTATAGGCTTGATATGTAACTTGAGAGACGACAAATAGTGGAAATGTACTTGTGTTTGCAGCAAAAAAACTTTTAAAATATAATTGCAGGTCCTGTTTCTAAAAACGTGTGAGATTTAGTCGGAAATGTTTATTCATCGTTTTCCTGTTAACTAAATGTTGCCGGTTCAGTTGGGGCTTTTACTCCTAAATGGAGAGGTAACATGATGCAGGTGAATCTTTTGGTGTGTGTGTGTGTGTGTGTGTGTGTGTGTGTGAGAGGCCCTCCTGGGATTCCAGCGGCTCTGTAAGGTCATTTTTGTGCGTTTCAGTCTGTTGAAGAATAAACTTCAGAGGTTTGAACCGTTAAACATCTGGCAGCTTGGACAGTGTTAGATGTTAACCTTTAAAAATGCCGTGCTAATAAAAGACATGAAAAGTGGATGTGGACGGGGAGGGGGTGGGTGCTGACAGTAGAGGCTGTGTTGGGACATGTATGTGGATGCTGCAGATTGACATCTGCGGGATGCTGCTTTGGTGGAGCACAGTGACGGACGGCGTGTGAAGAAGTGGAGATGGAAATTGGTCCGTCCGGTATGGGCTGTCTCTCAGAGGGCTGGCTTGAGCACCCAGGCCAAGACGTCCATCCAGTCTCAACGGTTTGTGCTACAGGCTGTTTGCTCCCCTGTAGTCAAAACAGGAAGCGAAGGGATCTGACCTTCCAAAACACTCAGCGTAATAGTCTCCTTCCTCTGGCCTTTGCAGTTCAAACTGGGTTTTGACTGGATATTTATTTTGCCAGTTGTAATACAATATGTACTTTTTTGTATTTTACCCCCCCATTTGCCCTTGTTCTTCACCTTGTAGTGCTGCCTCATTTACTGACTTCTTTCATTCAGTCTGTTTCTTGTGCTGAGAAGCCCGTGTTTCTTACAACTGTAAGAAGCCTTTCTGCTGCACATTGTGGGTGACTCAAACGTCAATGGAGAAGGGTTTGTTGTTGAGGAACGTTTCTGCTGAAAGGCAGTGGGGCTGAGTGTGTGGAGAAAATTGTCTTCTGATAGTGGGCAGGGAGGAGTCCATTGAGCACTTCTTAAGAATGTTGAAAGAATGTTGAAACAATACTGTTCTGGAACCCTTCCCATGAAAGGGAGTGTAGGACTGAGCACATGGAGGAAAATCGTCCTCTGAAAGTGGGCAGAGAATAGTCTGTTGAAGAAATAGGAGAGAGTGTTGGAAAGAGCCTGGTGGGGAGCTCTTCCTGCAAAAGAGTGTAGGGCCAAGCATGTTGAGGAAATGATCCTCAGAAAGACCATAGGCATGACTCCTTTGAGGACCTTAAAGAATATTGAAATGTTGAGGAGCTCTTCCACATGCTCAGTCCTACACATTTTTCAGGGGAAGAAGTCACCCCCTGAAGATGGCAGGAACAAGTCCATTGAGGAACAATCCCGCAGTGCTGGAAAGAGCCCATTGAGGAACCCATCCTCTGAAAGACTTGTCGATTGAGCCCGTTGAGGAATTCTTCTGCTGAAAGGCTTGAAGAATGAGCCTATTGAGGAATTCATCTGCTGAAAGTCTGGAAACAATCCTGACAAAATGCTAGAAAGGAGCCTGTTGCCCAATTAGGAATCACTATTCCTCTTTGTCTCTATGGAAAAAATGTGGATGAAATGCAAACTGCAGCTCCTGAGTCCAGCGTGGATAGATATTACGGCCGAAGGCAAATACCATTTCTTTCCTTGTCTCTCAGTTGGGCTTTTTAATGAAGCACTTTCCACGGAGTCGAATGGGGGACTTTTTTAAAGGAAATTGGGCTACTGCATCAAAGTTTAATTGGTGTGTAAATACCTTACATTCGCATAAGCTGCTAGTGTACCAGCATATTTTTCTCTTCTCATCCAGGCAGGGAGGTGGCGGAGGAAGTGTCTGAGAGCAATAAACGTGGAACAGATGGGCTAATCGTCGGTGCTGAAACTCTTTGAAGAATGTGCGCTTGTTCTTGGTTGCTTCTCTGCATGGTGTGCGCAAGCCCCGAAAATGTCCTTTTGAGCGCTCTGCATCTTCTACCCCGGGTGCATCGAGGGCAAAACTTTGACCTTGGAGGACTTGTCACATGTAGGCAGACTGCCCTGATGCGCACGTTCTAGGCCTTGCTAAGTGGTGGAGGTTGGCTATGTTGTAGTTGCGCTCGGTGGGGGATCTTGTAGTCTTACAAGGTCCTCCGTGATGTTGAACAGGTTCCAAAGATGGTGGTGTTCACAGACCACTCTGATCGCCGGCCTGTGATGTTTCACAGAGTGCAGATACAGTATCTGCAGGAAGATCTGTTTTGGTAATTGATTTTGTGTGCGGGCTAAACTGGCGGATTTGTGTGACATAACAGCTTTTGCAGTCTGTCGCTGCACTGTGCAGCATGTGGCTGTGGATCGTTTGATGGCTTGTTTCAGAGTTGCAGGATGCTGGAAGGGAGGTGGGGACTCTGTCACGACTGATAGGGGGTGTTAGGGGTGTGTGTGTGTATTGAGTGCTTGTCTGGAAGCGGTGCAGCAGATTGGTGTCTGTGAAATGAACAGTTTGAAAAGGCAAACGCCTAAGGAGTCGTCTCCCCCTTTATTCTGTACGTTTCATTCTTCTCCTTTCAGCCCAAGTAGGAATCTACTCTCCTCTTTCCCTGGCTTCTCGAAGTCCGTCACGGAGGAGCTCGATCTATAAGTAGAGATCTGTGTTCACAAGCGTAATAAAGAGTTTACTGTGTCAAACACAGAAGGTCAGAAGAGCATAGTGTCTGGGAATGTGTGCTTACGAGGACTCCAGGCTGAAGTCCAGCCTCTGGTGCCCTGCATAGGAGGTCTCAAAGCTGCCAAAGGTTCCAGTTCCAAGGGCTTTCATTGTGTCTTGAAGAGAATCTCTGACTTGATCCTGTAAATGTAGAACTGTAGAAACGAAGTTGACCTCAGGCTGTGTCTGTCACTTTGGAGGAAAGCAGCTCCTAACAATATGAGTAATGCAGTGACGCCTTCAGTACTGCTAAACAAGCAGTGTGCTGGATGTCTGAACCAGCGTGGGAGAGACCTCAACCTGAGGTGAGCTCCGCTTGCCCATTGTCCATTCTTTAAGCATAGAGAGGCCTGGAGTTAAAGCGGGCAGGTCAGCATTTTCAGCCTTATTTTAATTCTACGAAGCAGACAGAAAATAAACATCCTCTTTCCAGTGGCTTACTGGTGCCTGGGTAATGCGATTTACAGTTATTAACTTTAGGAGGTCTTGCTCGTGAGACTTTTCTAATAAGTGGGATGCTGTCAAAGTCTTGCATTGGTCATGTTGCAGACATCCTGGCGGCTTGTTTTATCTTTGTGGAAAGATGAAGTGTTGTATTGGGAGAGGTGACTCGAGTGATGTGGTTTTCATGAACCTTTCCAGCGAGAAGCAGTTGTTGTGCAGATGCTACCCGCAGTGTTCCATCTGGTATCCTTGGTGTAAACATCACAGAAATGTGGACATCTGGCTTGAACTGTCTGTGGAACCACCATGCTGTCACCCCAAGCTGGGAATATGACATCATCACCATGGGACATCCTGTCCTGCATTCAGTTACGAGTTCCTTCATGGTCCATTCATTAGCAGGGACATGACCCACAGTGTTCCATGCATGTTTGTGGCTCAGGACCTTCTGGTGAACCGTTTAGATATGCACTGTTGCTCTAACAAGGACATCTGGCCCTATAAATGGTTTAAAGTAGCGATGGTGATGGAAGTGTCTTCTCAAGAGAAGGTGGCCAGAGCAGGAAATGCTGAATCACGGCAGAGCAAGATCCATCACTAAATGCTTGCTGGATTTCCGATTACCATTTGAGAAAGACGGATGTTCTGGGACTGCCGTCCCTGTGCATGGAGAGGCTGAATCCTTCATGTGAGGTCTACAGACCTCTTACCCCCCTGCCCCCCCCCCCACCGCATCAGGCATGCGGAGGGCCTGGGATAGTGGGTTCCTGGCTTTGAAGTTGCCTGGGTTTTAAGGGCGCCACAGATCTGGCATTCTTCAGAACACGAGACTGAAGAACAGGAACCAAACACAGACCCAGTGACCCAGGTGGCGATAAGCCAGAGACGGCTATGCGTGTCATCGTCTGTGACGTTTGGGTGGCTCAGCAGAGTACAGGCTGGGGTGGGTGTTTACAACCACTCCACACACACACTTTAATCCCACCGCCGTGCTGTCATAGCTGTGATATTCGAAGCAGAGATTTGCTGGAGTGCTATTGCTGTTTCTGTAAGCCTTTGTTCATGCAGAAGATCTAATTGTTGCTGATTTAATTTTGCCATAATTAAGATGCAGCATCTGCTTATTTACCAGTGCTGTGGTTCAGCTTGGCTGATCGAAAGATGAACAGGACCCCCCCCCCCCTTTTTCATGCCCCCAAGCTCACACTGCAGACTTGGGGTCCCTGCTTGCTGGGGTCTGAGCAGACTGTGTACTGCGGCTCAGCAGCACCCTCAGCGACTTGTCACGCTAAACTATTCTGTCAGTTCAAGGAGAGTGAAGTTTCCACAAAGCAGCGCGACTATTTATTTATTCATTCATTCATTCATTCATTCCCTCCTGACAAAATTGTGCACATCTTGAATACGCCGAACAAACACGGGTCTTTCTACGAATGGACGTGTGTTACTACCAGCGAGGCTGCATCCTCTCGGCAAAACGAGAGAAAAAAATGGACCCCCCCCGGTATCGGCCCCAGGAAATCGATTTTCCCAAAGCCAGTTGTCCCTGTGAATTTCAAAGAGTTGCGAGCAGGGACACGTGGCAAACCCAAAGCCTGTGTCCCTCCTCACGCCAATGTGAACGAAAGCCTCCAGAGCATCTGTGCGTGCCGAACCCGCTACGTGAGCCAGTGTCCATTCAGCGCACAAGTCCTCCAGCTGAGAGAATTTATGCTGCTTCCATTACTACATGTTGTCCTAGAAAAATGACCAGTTCTTTACTGTATTACTGCAGCATGAATAGGGACCAGGGGTGTAACACAGTGCAGGGCTGTCGGACAGATGGATGAAGATGGAAAGCGAGTGAAGGGAGTTGAAGCAAAATGGCTTCCAGCACAGGCGAGCAATGGGTGGAATTATAATTCCGTTACTTAGCTGACTATTTTCTACAAAGCAGATTTAGTGTTTGGGGGGAGGGTCATTGGAGGAGCCCTGGAAAACCTGGGGGGGCATGTCTTGCAGACCTCCTGAAGGTGTGCAGGCCCTGCTTTGCCTGACTCAGGGTGTGTAGTAGCAGTGCTGTCATGCGGTTAGATATTTTGTGGTCTGCAACTGATACCATGCGGTTTGGTGTACAACGGCTGCAGCGAAGCAGTACAGGGCATGGGTATGCTCTGCCTGGAGCAGGTGGACTCCGTGGTGGTGGTGGGGGGGTCTGGTACCACCATCTGTGGCCTGTTTCAGGCTTGATCTATGTCCCAAAGTGCTGTGGTGTGGTGTGGTGTATCTACTCATATTGCCTACATGAATGATGCAGTGTGAGGAATAATCCCCACCGTTGATGGGTGGTCCCTGCACTTCCGTACACCCAAGCTAGGAGAAGAAGGCTGTGGCTGAAAATCGGCGATGTACTTCTCTTGGATTCCAGGAGTCCAGGTAGGGGGCGGGTAGATGGAAGGAAAACTAACATGCGTAAACACACACACACTTGTTTATGTGACAGAACAATGTTTTGAATCCTGAAAGGCTGTAGCTCTGATTTAATCATTTTAGCAGCAAGTGGAAATGAAGGCCAGCGGTTTCCCCGTGGCCAGGGAAGTGTGGGATCTGATGATGCTGTGGCTCTAGTGAGGGTTTGCGGTGTAGGTGTGGAGAGTGTCTGTCTGCATTACATTTTTGCTCCTCCACCCCCCCCCCCCCCCATGTGCTCTTCTCCTCCAACTCGTTCTTTTGTGCAAAATGAAACCGCCTGGTTTGGGCCAAGTATACACTACAGACCAGGAGCTGGANCCCCCCCCCCCCCCCCGCATGTGCTCTTCTCCTCCAACTCGTTCTTTTGTGCAAAATGAAACCGCCTGGTTTGGGCCAAGTATACACTACAGACCAGGAGCTGGATACTGTTACACAGGGTGAGGTTTGCTGGGTCTTGTTTCCTTTTCCTGTCTGCATAATTCAGCAGTTAAGAAGTGCGGTAAAATAAAACTTCGCCGAAATCCCCTTGTTTGGACGAAGCCCCCCCCCCCCCCCCCCCC
>UFQX01001215.1:53992-92287 GCA_900497675.1 Arapaima gigas | reverse complement strand
AAAAAAAAATTCGCCGAAAACCCCTTTTTTTGGCGAAGCCCCCCCCCCCCCCCCACGGTTCTAGTATTTCAAATGTGTTTTGTTTTTATACTTTAATGGAAGCAGTCACTGGCCATCCAGAGGAAGGGTTTGTGGGCGGCCTCGATGCAGTTAGTCAGGCAAACCGGTCCTAACCGGTTTCTTCTCACAGCATTGGTGTCCCAAGAAATTTTTTTAAGGCTAGGTGCTCACTCACCTGATCCCGCCTCCAACACACCCCAGGTTTATTTCCCATTTGCGTGGTTCAAAGGGAAGGGGGTGTACGGGTCTGTCTGGACGACCGGGTGGAGTCTCTTTGGGGGGCTTTGGAATAACAGCGTGTAACAGTCGACCCTCTCAGAAGGCCCTCAAGGACCCGCTAGTGAACATGCCAACGTGGCCCGAGAACACAGATGTGCCAAGCTGCCAGTGAACGACAAGGCAGAAAAGGCAGATTATTTAAAATTAAACTTTGTGCTATTGCTAATGTCCTTTTTCACGAAACCTCGTTCGCTGGTGGCATATTGCTGCAGTGACTTTGAATCCAGCTCAGTCTGTGTGGAATTTGCATGTTCCCCTCGTGTCTGGATGGATTTCCCCCCACAGTCCAAAGATGCATGTCACGTTACTCACTCGCTGTAAATTGCCCATCAAGCAAGTGCTGGTGTGTGTGTGTGTGTGTGTGTGCACGCGGATTCAGCCCACTGCTCCTCAGTGCTCCGACCCCCAGTAAAGAGATGGCGCTGGACATCGAGCTCCTCGTCCTCCATCCATCTCTGGCTGCCTTATGAATCAGGTCGAGGCCTAGTGTTCACACCCCCTGCCAGATGGGGTGCTGTGTTAGCGGAGGGACACCAGCAGGGTTTGTGCTCAGTGCAGTCGCTCAGACTGAAGGAGTGCCGTGCTGGAATCATGGCTTGCGTTTGGTAATAAAGTCATTTTGAGGCGAATAACGGTTTCGCTGAACTTGCAGAATAGTTTGAATGCATCTCAGGTTTGAATCGTTTGTGTTAATCCTGAAAGGGTGCGGCTGACACAGGGCTGCAGAAAGAGGCCTTTTCCACTCCTAAACAAAAGGAGCTGTGTAATGTGTCTTAAATGGAGCTGAAAAGTTCACCGGGTCAGATGTGTAATAACGGTTGTGGCAGAGCTGTAACTCAGGCCTCCCGGCTGGGCTCGCATGGGGGCCCTTTCTGTGTGCTTGTTGGTCTGCTGCCTGTTGTCTGGGGTTTGACCCCGTACTGTGTCTCTACCAGCTGGTCACGTCTGGGCTGAGGTTTGGGAGCATAGCAGTAATGCCTACACACACTCTTACAGCACACACACAGACATGCACCATTTGGCCATGTTCAGCACAGACCCCAGATTAGGTCTGGCTCAGAGAAGGTGGCCCTGCTGTGATGACTAGCAGATGTGTGTGCTGTATGGGTGAGGTCAGGAAAACAGGAGCTGCATGTTTCTCTCTCTCTCTCTCTCTCTCCTCATTTGAAAGGATGAAACAGTGATGAGGTGGTTTTGTATGCAATTGCTGCGATGTTCTCATTGTTAAGAGCAGCTGCGTTTTTGTGTATTACTGTTTCATCTCCAGTTAACAGCCCCTTTTCCTTTTTTAAACACCCTAATAGGGAAAGACGGAGACATTTTTTTTCCCCAGTATCCGGCTATTAGGCCAGATAGCGACCTGGCTTTATTATACACTCATACCCCAGTTTATGTTCCTAATTCGTTCCTGAAATCCAAGCTTTTGCCAGGGAAATGTAAATAGGAAAAGAATGATCTGTTCCATCCCCCCCCACCAAAAAACCCAAAATAACTAAAACACAGTAAAACTCCCATAACTAACAAATCATCATCATGTCTGTCTCTCCCCCTTGGTCAGCAGTGGACATTCATCAAAACCGCTGTGTTGTGCGACAGTCAAAAACCAAGCGAGCATCTGACCGAACACAAAGCCGCAGCAAGTCCCCTTCAATTGGCACTTCTCTGCTCGTGGTTTGGTGGGTTTTTTGGAATGCAGAGGGTGTGTAATTTATTGTGTGGCGTGAACACATTATTGCAGACCAGAGGCTACAGAACCCCAGCAGGGACAATACAAGCAAGACACATAATCAACTGTCACGTTTCAAAATAACATTACGGAAGGGGAGTTTTTAACAACACGGATCAACTGGAAAATGTGTCAAACATTTGGACCATAAATGGGGGGAATACCCTCACTTTTTATTTCATTAACAGCCACACCGGGTAGCAGCAGCAGCACGGAATCAGAATTTTGTATTTATAATGATATTTTCCTGCCTGTCTGAGCAGTATTCCACTTGGAAAGGTTTTTCTCTTGCGCAAAGCCTCCAGCCCCGGTGGGGGGGAGGCTGTGTGTGCGGTCTCTGACTGCTGACTGCGGTGGCTTTTACCACAGCACCATTAGCATAAGCAAGATACTACAGCCGTGCAACGGTTTGAGAAGCGGCCAGCGCTGCTGCGCTCCGCCGCAAATGTGGGTAGATGTTGTTTCAGTATGAGGGCATCAATTCTGACTGACAAGCTCTTGATTGTCACTGGTGTTGTCTGTAAGGTGGTATAAACCAGAAAGGATCATTTGGTCTGCTGGTCTCATACTTTACTGGAGTCTTAAGATAAAGCATCTTGCGATGTGAATTTCTTCATCATCAGGCAGTGAATTTGCATTTATTTGAAGCCTTTACCTACATCAACATGTAGTGCTATGTTTGTTTACTTGAAATTATGTTTTGCCATATGTACAGCTTCGGTTGCACCCATCGAAAAGGTCAACTATCCGCCACCCAGATACCTACAGGACCTGGTTACTCCCTATACCCCTGCCACAGTGTTATGTTCCTCCACCTCTGGTCACCTGGTGGTTAAAACATCAATAAGTTCTTAGTTTTGACTACCGCATTGTGAAATAAGGTTTATTGTCTCTCTCAGAAGTACAGAATCCTTTGCGGCGTTGAACACAGGTCTCAAAGTTTACGTCTTTCGGACCCACTTTTCTCCTGGTCTCCTAACAGCTGCATGCAGTTCTATAAATTTACATCTCGCCATCTGTCAGGATCACCTGTGTATTTCCTGGCAGACTAATTGTGAAATGTGAAAAGTTACCCAACAGAAACATTCAGACAAGCTAACTGTGATTCAACAGTCTTGTGTCTGTGTGTCTTGTTAATGGTGAACCTCTCTGTCAGTCAGTGAAATGCACTTTTGGTTATTCAGAGTTGTGCGCTTGCTGAATGAATAAATGTACATACCTCTGCACCTCCTCTGCTGAGGGCATTGGCATTCCTGCTATAGCCAATTTGAATGTTTCCTGAGAAGAATTCTGGCTGAATTTCTCCGACTCTTACAGTAAGGTATGGTGCCACCCCTAATCCCAGCAGCCTCTCCTTGACACTGGGCCAAGGACCCCAGTCATCGCAGAGCTCCACCTTCTGTACAGCGTGAGCAGTTTGCCAAATTTTCCTGACAGTTACTCATATTTTTAATCTAAATACCTCAAATCCTTTGGGGTTTTGTCACTAGCTCAAATGTTTCACATGCAGCAGCCTCTGCAGAGGGTACAATGGGAATGGAGAAGGCCTTTGTATGTGCTCTGCTGCCTCTGTGACCGTGAGGTGCTTCTTCAAGTGATCCTCCTTAAACAGCCCTTCCCTGCTGAGAGCCGCATAATTGAAGGGGGGGAGGAAGATGAGCTCAACATCATAAGTCAGACCCTGCTCTAGCTCTACTTCTACAGCATCCCTGCCAGCAGCCCTTGGGCCCAGCCCAGGTGGAAGTGTCCTTGACTCCAGGGCCGTTGCTGCTCAGTGGGTATGTTACTAATCCACCCCTGCGTTTCGTTCTGTTGGGATGTGAGATCACTGGCTTGTGGTCGCACTCGACGTCCTCCAGAAGAAGACGCTGCTGACGTACTACGATGCTCTCCAAAAAAAAAGCCCACTTGATGTTGTGTTGTTGCACATCCTACTTAAGCAGTTTATCTAAACTATCTCGCCCAAGGGTTGAGCAGCTACAGCAGAGCCTGGAACCTTCAGGCCACAAGTACATTTTCCAGCTGATCCCTTTGCCCTGCTGGTCAGTTCTCATGCTCTGGGCTCAGTCTCAGCACCGAGCCTGAATTTTCCCCGGGCCGCAGCCACAGAGATGTCCGCAGGGCCCCTCCAAATGCAACTCCTGTGCATTAATTTTCCCTCCAGCTGCTCGGTTTACATTTGGGGAAGATGGATAGTGGTTTGTTCACAGCTGCATAGCGTGTGTGATGAGCAGCTGGGGGGGTGGGCGTGTGCACAGTTCCCTAAACTCCTCACCCCCCCCCCCTCCCCTCGCTGCGGCCAGCGAGCAGGATTCATTTTTCATCTCCGGCCCTGAGCCGCCTGGCTGCGGTGCGGGACGCCTCGCCATCGACGCGTGACGTCCTGCTCGGTCCGTTCCGTCAGTCCGATAACGGGCCCGTCGGTTGTTGAACAGAAATCCCGAGCCAAATGAGCCGGAGCGCACTTTTCCCAAGATTTATTCTGCTCACGGCCGAATTAATGCAGTGGAAATGCACTATTGATGACAACAGCACCACATCCGTCATACAAACTTAATGGAAAAAAAAGTGTGGTATAAAAGCGTTGTATGTTTACCTAATTGGGTTAAAAGAGGTTTTTTTCTACTGTGTGCATTAGTGCAGTACAGCGGTGCGGCATCTAATGAAGATAAAGGTTTCATTTTGAATTGCCCTTTCTGGGACCCATTTGCAGGCCGTTCTGACCGACCAGGCGGGATGGAGCCTTGGGGAGGGATTGTCACTCTGGAGCACATCCCGTGGGGATAGTCCTCCTCACAGGGGGTGGGCGAGGAGAAGATCTGCTTCCTGGATGACTCCGCATGCCGAGCGCATTGGCCTGAATCTGCTCTTTGTGCCCACATGTGAATGGCCTCTCCTCGGCTGAGAGCAGAGGCGCGGGGGGAGGCCGGCTGCGTGCGGTGGCTGAGAGGCGCCTTTATGCGGTGTCCTCTGTGGCTGTGCTTGCTCTGCCTGGGTGTGACGCCACAGTCGGCCGAGTCCTCAGCCGTGGTCCTGGTGCAGAATAAGGTGGAGGCTGCCTTTGGTGTTTGTCTTGAGGCTTCTCTGTGTACTCGTGTGGCTGACCGTGAACAAGCATGCGAGCGTGTGTCCGCTGTGGCCCCCCCATGTCCTTTGCGACCATGCAGAGGTTCCTTCGTGCAGACAGGGAGACGTGAAGCACTTCACACGCGTGCTGTCAAACGACGGCTCCGAGACCGGCAGCCGCTGAGCAGATACAGCCCGATCCTCCTTTCCCTTTGTCTCACGTCTCTGAAGGAACGGCGCTGCCTTGGTGCGACTCCCTCTGTTCCACCACTGGTGTTCAGTAAGGACCTTCTTACATGACATGACATGTATAGGCAGTGCATTTTAGAAATGGGCAGAACTCAAACAAATATTCAGAAAGGTTTATTTCTGAACTGTTGAAGTGGTGTTTTGCACCTTGTTATGTCAGGAGAAGTTGTGACGGTTTGATGTATGAAAACATGCTTCACCTGTAGGTATTTTGAGTGTCTTCAGTGACATGTTTGTGTGTGTGGTTCAGGGACCTTGTATCATAAAGAGTCTTAACAAGGTTATGAGGGACATTGTCTCCCATTTGCCCCCTCCGGGACGTCCGCCGAGCTCCCCAGCAGCAGCACCTCCACCATTCAGTCCCCGCGTTCGTTTCGTATATTAAACACGTATGGGGATTCCTCACTTGCGCCTCTGTGTATCTTCCTCTCTGTTCTCAGTAACTGTCAGAAGATTTTCTGCGGGATGCAGCTTTGTAGAGAGCCGCAGGGTTTTTGTCCATTCCAAGCACTGTGTCAGCTGGCAATAGGACAATATTGTGGCGTTAATCCCAGGGTGCTGTTGGGTGCCGTACTGGGGGCGAAACACGGATAAAGACAATCCCCCTCCGCTTGCCACGAGCGGCTTGCGTTGTTTGCAGCTGAGCCTTGCTGTTAAATCCAGCTACGGCAAAGCGCCGGGGCTACGCCCTCCTGTTGGCTCCATTGAAGGGTTGCGATGGAGGACCGACTCTGACAGACGGAGGATTTTCCATACAGAAGACGACTTTCAGGGAATACTGTGCCGTCATACTCGCCGGCTCTCCGATCGACGCTCTGAATGTCTGATCCCCCCCGCCCTCCCCACCTTCTTTCAGTGATTTGAGAAAAGTCTCTGTCACCAGAGACGCAGCCAATGGTGTTAATTTCGGTTAATCGGCTCTGGGTTCAATATGTTCTGATTAGTCATAATGGAGAAGATTACCATGAGTTCAGCCAGTATAACAATGGCCATTTCTGAGGTAATTTTAGAAGACTTTTCATTGCCCCCCCCACCAATCAGTGTGCAAAAGCTTATCGACAAATGTCCAAATTGTAATTTGATCCGCCCAATTTGAGGTTTGAGGGTTGTTCTAATCCACTGGCGATTATTACAAATAACGGACGTTTTTATGAATGACCAAGTTTTGTTTGCTTTTGCGCAGTCCTGTAATTGCCTCCCAGTACTCCAGTGCGTTCTTCTAATAAACGTTGTTTAACTCTTGGATTGTTGTCAATGGGCGGAAATGCCGGTCATTATAGATCCAGCGTCAGCCTGCGACTGGGATACGAAGAGGAGAAAATGGCCGAGAGGAGGAACGTAGGGACGGCATCAGAATCAGACTCTCGATGCAGCTCGAGGAGCAACTGGCTCCTTCCTCAGCACAGCTCGGAGCTGTAGTCACTCAGCTGGCACCAGGCTAACATGGGGGCCTTCGTCTGGTCTCGGTGAAGCTGTCAAATTTAAGGAGCAGGCGGCAAAAGCAAGACGCAAGCAACCCTAATTGAACTGGAAAGTCTTCTCGGTGGCTTCTCATCTTCGTGCAGCAAGATGAGGGGTTCATTATCTTTGTTCGTGTGCTAGAGGTTAACATGTTCAATCTTGCATGGGGTTGAGATGGAGTTTGGGGAATTCTGGAGACCTTAATGAATGAGTTGTAGAAGGTCACAAGGCTTGCTCGGAAATGAGTTTTTTTTTTTTTTTTTTTTTGCCCTCAGCAAAAGGTCTCGGGGTCTGGCTAAGATTGGAGAACTGCGGGAACCAGATGTGTTTGTGAGAGAGAGCTCGTGGTGAACACTGCCACCATTGTCTGCTCCTGGTTGAGGGCCAAACACAACATGCAGTAGTTTGGGTCATTCCTTATATTTCGATGGCCAGTTAAATTAATGAGCGGAAGGAGGAGATGGATCCACCTAGGTCTGGGGCGCCTACAGATTGACAGGAAGTGAACTCCTCACCCAGACTAATAGGAAGGACAGGCCAAAGAGACGGACATCATATATTGACTGTAGAGTGCATGTGGACTCTGAAGGAGGCACAGGTGGTACAGCAGTTAGACCATATTTCACGCTACTGTATGTTTTTTTTTTCCCCACTTTTGCTGGTAAGTCCTCCATGGGAGAGAACTATTGCAGCATATGCATCATGTTTTTCCCAAGAGAACAGCAGTAATTTGCTCAGCTTCAGCTTAGGGCTTGGCGAAGGTGAGGAACGTGGTCAGTTTGGTCCCCCTGGGTCTGTTTGACCTGGATGCATGACTCTGCTTTGCTGTCAGGCATTTGCTGCTTCTCATTCACCTTCAGCCCATCTGAAACCATTTACGGCCTCCTCTCCAAGAACCAAGTAATTGAAATGTCTTATAATGGAGGGGAGTGCGGGGCAGCCGAGATCGGCTGCTGCCCAGTCTACCAAGAAGGCAGTGAAGATTATGTATTTGAATTTTAAAAACAAATTCTTAACGTGAGGAGAATAACCTTTTCACGCTGCTGTTAATGATAATTCTGTACTGAACCCCAGTCATATTTTACTGTGTGAATTTTTTTTTTGGAACTACTGCCCATTTTTCCATATGAAAAATGATAGCTCTAGACACTCCACCCATTCTCTCTTTCTGTGTGTGCGTGTGTGTGTGTGAGAGAGCGAGAGAGAGAAATTGGGAAATGGCAAGGACAGTGGAAAATGGAAAAGTTCTTTGAAGACTAAAATGTCTGGCTGCCAAATGAACTTCAGGAAGAACTTGAAAGAGGGTAACTTGCATTGTCAAAAAGTATGCAAGAACCAAGGTACCAAAGACAATTCCCTTGTAAAGGTACTGTAAAGAATAGATTTAAAAAATTTTTATGAGTAGTTCTTTGAAGATTTCTAACACTCACTCACTCAATCTGTGAAAATGGATGTAGTGCTTATATGTAATTGCTTTTATCGATTGATTCATTTGTTTATCTTTTTAGTGTGTCCTCTCTTCTCACAAGCTTCAGCCTGGGGATAAACACCTTTTGTGTCCTGTGGGGGGTGTTTCATATTGACAGCCCCACTGCTGTCAAAGAATAATGGTCTGCTTGGGAATTATATAATGTTCTCCTCAACTTCTCACTCTGCCCAAGGACTTTATTTATGGGGTAGTTTCAAACTGTGGTTTATGATAAAATTAATTTTAATTTGTGAGTCTGTTTAAAAACAAAAAAAAAAGCTTGTGTGACCAAACATTGCAAAATGGTGGTGTCATTACCCATGATGACCCAGTTACTTTAGAGCTCAGTGGTTTACTGCCTTATTAACCAAGTACAGAGAGTTGTGGGGTGGCCGCATTACAGTTTGTGCGGAGTTGGCATTTATTCACTGTAACATTGATTTTTTTTTTTTTGCTAATTATGCCAAACCCGGCATACAAAGTAATATGAAACCGAACGCCCAGAAGAGGTTTTATTGGGTTTATGTTGTCGCGCAGTGTTAATTGATACAATCTTTGTACTGGACTCTATTTATATGTGATCGTACTGATCAATTTTTTTCATATCATCTCTTGAGGAGTATCACTGTAGGTGTATTTCTTGCAACTTTGTGGTTGCGATTCTTATCACTGTTGACATCAGTGTGATTTTATAGGAAAGGATTGTTTATCTGCTATCTGTTTTTCACACTTGGGATGCCTTTTTTTTTCCTCCAGTCGGCTTTTCCCCCGTTCCTCTGATCGTGACTCAATTCAACGGAGAAATCGGTGGAATGCAGAGCAGTCACCCTTCCCACAGTTGGCTCCAGCCTAACGCTTGTTGTCCCCTTCATGGAGTGTCATGTTTTGACCAGTTGTGAAGATCCTAACCTTACAGCCTTTCTTCTTTCATATTCCTTTATGGTCTATGTGGTCATTGTCCACAGCTCTTTGAGCTCAACTCTATATGTTGTAGTGATGGAGTTGAATTGGGTTACTGTGAAGAATGCCGTTGAAATGTTCTCGAAAGGCCTTGGAGGTCCTCAGATGAAGACAATTTGAAGATGAACACTGAGGCAAAGGACTCGTATACATTCCTTCATATTGTCAGCTTTCTGGTCAATAGGTTGTGCTGCTTTTCTCTTTTTGACGCTGTCATGTAGCGATAATTAGTTCTGTCATTCCTCTGGCTCAGATCCCGCTGCTGTTTGAAATTGGAAAATGGTCTTATTGCTCCCTTATCCAGAGTTTCAAGGCCCTCGGATTAATAATGCAGGCATTAATGAGGACAGGGAATCATGTCTCATTGAACTTTCTCGCGTGGCGAATTTTATTTTCTGTTTGAACACGGTTTAATGAAGCAAACCAGACTTCATTTATTTAAGCCCCTTAAAAAGTGCTGGAGATGTTGATTTGTCAGAACTGTTATACAAATTGGGAGCGTGGCTGTCAATCCGTGCTGCTGACCTGAATTCGGCATCCGGAAGAGCTGGGCCATGCGGGCCATTCGTCACCATAACTGGACACAACTGGCATAACTGGACTCGGTGTGAAATTAAATCATTACTCCTTCAACTCTTCGGAGCAAAGTGGCCTTTTGCGCTTGTGAGTTTGGCTAGGAAACATCTTGCTTGTGCACACGATGGACCATATAAAGTAGTTGGCGGCGTGATTTATTGTAGCTAAACGTGTCTGTTGCTCTACTAATTAAAGTCCTAGAGTTGATTTATTCATCCGTTTCGACTCCTTTGATTTTCGACAGGCTGGTGGGTAAAGTCTCAGCCCAGTCGGTTGGTTCTCATTAGAAGCACGGTAAGAACAAACGACAAAATGCAGGCGTCTAATGGAATTTCGGCGCGCTTCTTAGTCTGCAAGACTAGGCCCTCATGCGTGGGGTGCTGGACTAAAGAGGGGCTACTGAGGACAGACCCCCGCCTTCTGTATGTTTTACTAAGGAGATTCAATGCAAGGCTGTCCCCCAAATCACAAAACACCTCCATCACCCTCAAAGCTTTTCCCAGGCCCAATAAATCCTCTGAGAGTGTCTCGAAGGTGTGAACCACGCCCCTTGCTTAGCTGCCGCTCCTCAGCTCTCCCTGCGCAGAGAAGAAGGGGCGTGGGGTGAAGCGGTGAAGACTTCATTACTGCCCCTCCCACCCCGGCAAAGCAGCACATCTGAGTGACCGCAGGAGAGCTGCGGATGACAGTTCCATTCATCCCCTTCCCTACCGATCAGAGCCCCGTGAGCAGGGAACGCCGGCTCGGAGAAACGCCTTCCAGAAACTCCTGCTTCAGCTACTTGGGAAGACACCTTTCACGGGGTTGTACCCTTGAGCAAGGTACTTCACCTTAACTGCGCCTGTAAAAACCCCATTTCATAGACAGTCTACAAACTTCACATGCTGTAAAACTCAAAGGGCCCCATGTCGGGCCTGGGTAACGGTCTGTGTTAAGCAAATAAATAATGCAGTGAATTGTAATATAATATGTCACCATTGTCATTGTTTATATTGATATGATTTTCTCTCAAGTGTGTCCGGGCACCAGCGCTTGATACAGAAATATAATTTCCACTGTAAAACAGTGTGTTATATCACAGAGGGAGGCTGGCTATTTTGGGGCCTTTGTTGCAAGGCGAGCCTTCGATGCAATTTGTTTAGCGTATTGGGACGGAGTCCATTGCTGCTCGTATTTATCCATTACCTGCTTAAGAAACTCATAAAATCGAGCAAAGGCTCATAAAAATGAAGGTGGATTCCTTTCACGTCCCAAGGGGCCCACAGTGCATTCTGTTAAATTGGCCCAGAGCCCATCTTTCCTATTGCACACATCAGAAGAGGGTCCAGGGTTCACGGTGTCATTCTGCGTAATGCAGATGTGTCCTTTCTCTCGGGCTGTTGTGCACGGTGCGCCAAACGGACCGCGTGACGACGCACAGAAACGCGGTCAAGTTGAGGTGGTTGGGAGAGATGAGTGAATAGATCAGAAAAGGCCTCTGTGACCGTGAGCGAAATGGCCGATGGGGTGTGAAAACAGTTTTGTGGAGTCTGGTTTGAGAGAACGTGGCGGGATGATCCTCTTGGTTCTGATGCACAGGCAGTTGGAGTTTGAGGCGCACAATTCGGGGAGGAGTTCTTTCTTATTTTGTTGTTTTCCCGCTCAAGATGTCAGAAGGGGAAGTTTTATCGTGCAAATTATGTTCTCACACCCGTCACGCTTCGTTGGTGGTGTCTTGTATGAACGGGCGTGGAAGACACTAGGGATCCTTCTATGTCAGCTCTTAATGAGTCTGTATGAAGGAACGGCCACACGGAGCAGAAGATTGTGAGGAGAGACACAGGCGAGAAAGTGTGTGTGTGTGTATGTCTCACCCATCTTCACTTCTTTGTGAGCTCTTCTTTAGGACCAAAATGGACTCTACTACTAACCTGTTTCTCACATGCCACACACACACGCACACACGTCAATCACATCCTTCAACCGTATCTGTGGTCCAGCCTGCTATTTTACGAAGGTCTGCAGTAAAACCAGAGGCACCACTCAACAAGCTGGATTTCCGAAAATCCTTCCCCAGTTTGAAACTGTCAGCCTAAGCGACCGAGTCCTCTTTCTTGACTCGTGTCCAAAGGAGAGCCAGCAGTTCTCCTAGCATTGTTTAAACTAGCGGCGTGCGATACCAAGCATTAAGAGCTCCCAAGGTCATCCTTACAGGCACAGTAACTCACAGTGTTCTTAGAAGCTGAAGAAATGAACCTTGCTGAATGAAACCGTGGCCCTCCATCGCAGGCAGCCCTCTGCTCCACTGCTAGACAAAACAGTGGGCGCACAGCGTCAGCCCGCTGTTGGTCTTTCGCTCTCCTGCTGCTGTGTTTTCTCACTCGTAAGAGCGGCGCTTTGCTTGGAATGACCTCAGATGGGGAACAGGGCGTCTGTCCTGCGCCGTGACCTGGAGCCAACCATGAGGAGGTGTTGAACTCTCCTTGACTGTGACATCACCACACCGCCGCTTGCTTGGCCGAATATATTCTTGCCTTCTATAAAGGGCCCGTTGAAGAGTTGCAGCTCTTCTTTAACTGCGTTAAAGCAGTTGTTTCAGTATGTCTTTTGTTAAAATGACACCTTCCTCACGTTCGTCACGCATCTCGATGCCTGTAATAGTACAGGTCCATCAAGGTAACATATTTTTGTCGTCGTGTTTTCTTTTTACGCTTTAGTCGTTGGACCGATGCTCTGCTGCAGGACCAGATCTGCAGCGATGTCGAACTCGCTTTACTGAGGCTGACGTCGTTGTTTAAGGATTAAGTTCACCTATTTTTATGTGCAACAGCTAAGGTATGCGGGAGAATTTTTTTTCCCTCCCCTTTTTCTATCATGATGGCAATTAATGGAAAATATTTTGATTAAGTAATTTCAGGGGGTCTATAATCTCTCCCATTCGAGGCCGTGACCGCGCACGTGTGTGTGTGTGTGTGTGTGTGTGTGAGAAAGAATTCCAGAGCCGTCACGTGGGACAGGGCGGTGGGCTTCTGGTGAGCGTTTGCTCCTGTGAGAGATGCTTTCAAACAGTCTTGCTCGAGTTACTCCCACAGTCCCTGTTTTTGTGGGCGCTTTTCGGAAAGAGGGGGAGCGAAGGTGAGGCAGTCGGAAGGCGGCAGCAAACAGGACTTTTTTGTCTTGCTTCGTCTTTTTTGTGGCCTCTGTCTCCTTGACTTGAGTGGCTGATGAAAGTCTTTTCCAGGTTTGCCTGGATGTGAATCTGACGTGAGCGCTTTACACGTCGTGTTCAGGTATAGGTATTAATGGGGATGTTCAGAGTTGTATAGGAGGATAATAAAGTGCTGTGTAGTTGGTGACGCTTTCATTTTATTAACATGTTCTGGGCTCTGTGTTGGTGTATCCTGCTCAGTTTTCGCAGTGTACGTGGCCTTCAGATCTTCGCGTTGGTCTCTGGAGATGGGCTGGGCTGAGCTCGAATCCCCAGCCCTGAGGAACAAGCCAAGGTTCCTTTGTGGAGACGCACAGCTCTGCTGAAAGGGTCTTCCACTTCCTGTTTCTTTTCTGTTTTCTCAAAGAGCCCAGGTTCAGACGTTTGGTTCACCCAGATGTTTCTTCCACCGTGTTTTCTGTGTCTTCTCAAGAAGCACACTAAGCTTTGTGTTTCCAGTCAGCGTGGATTCATGTGACACCAGCTTCGCCTAGTTTTTTTTTTTTTGCCTTTCTTATTTTACTCACCAAATTCTTGCACCAAGTGTTCCGCTTCTTCAGGAGACAAGGCTGAAGTTTTGGCGAAAGTGTTTCCCTCGCTCACATTCACAAAGGAAACACTGCTGTCACACCCAAGGTGAACTTCACACGACTTGTAGAAGAAAACAACTGTTTCAAGCCAGGTTTCACACCGGTTTAATAGAATCCAGGCAACACAAAGCCCCCCCCTTCAGAAGATGACTTCATTATGCCATACACAGTGTAAAATAACAACTCTTTGTCAGCATCAGAAAATGAAAGTTTATGCTATTCCAAGATATGCAATAATAATATGATTTTGGCAGAAGGCCTCAGCATTATATGTGGTGTTTGCTGGAGAAGAAAGAGAAACCCTCCTTGACCTTCAGGAGACAGACGTGGAGGATTTTGTCCAGTGGAAGCGGAGCGGAAAGAGCCAGAGTTCCAGTGTGGGTGTTTGCAGGAGTAGGTGGTGTTCGGAATGATGGTGGGTGGGGGCTGTTCTGCAGCAGAACTGAGACGGAGCGACGCTGCATCTCCTTGAGGGCCTCGGCTGGAGCGAAGCAGGCGCCTGGAGGAGAGCAGAGGCTGCCGGCCTGCTGTCAGAAGCAGCCGCTCGACGTTCAGGGTTGAGCCCCCTCCTGATCCGCAGCTGCCATGTTGTGTGTGTTTCAGGTACATGTCGTGCGCCAGGATGAAAGACCTCCTGAGGGCCTCGGGGCCGTTCGTCAAGCGTGCCTCTGCCGTGTCCCTTTATGTGAGTAGAGCCGCTTAACCTGAACTTCTTGGGCGAAATGCCCTCCTGTTGAATTGCGTGACTCCAACTCATTTTGGGTATTTAAAAAAAAAAAGTCAAATGCTTGAATTATCCTGACCTGAGATGAAGGTGAGTACTGTGTGATACTTGCTCTTTAATCTGATGTACTGACGATTTCCCGTTCGTGCGCAATAATCCCCCCCACCCCGCCAAACCCGTGTTTGAAGTTTTCTCTCATAAAGTGACACCTTGAGATACGACTGCAGCCAGAGTGACTGACAAGGCTGCGGCAGACCCGATTTTTCGGAGTGCGAGTCGATGTCTAGCACAGCTCCCCCCCGTGGCCTATTATCTGGAACCAGCGGCCAGTGTGTGTGCCTGGTGTGCGTAACGCCGCGGCCGAGTTTTCCTCGCTGCACTGTTCACTAGCGGAGTTTAATCTCTGCTGCTGCTGCGGCGGCAGAAGAGGGGGATTATGCCATTGTGCACTGTGTGTCTGTCAGGAGAAATCAGATGTCTGTTTAACAAGAGGATCCAGTGCAGAAAAAAGTGCAGCTGAAACGCCGTGGTCCCCCACGTGTGACGTTACATCTCTATTGCAAGAATATTATTCTAAATAAGCACAGCAACGTCCAAGGAAATTGCTCAGTATTAAAGCCCTCACTTGGCGAATTGTTGCCATGTTAAATTATTACCAATTGACACTGAATTATAACCGGAAGGTTTCCCGTTCAAGTCCTTGAGCCTGCAGTGGTGCCCTTGAGCAGTGTTTGTACCCTGGACGGCTGCACTAAATTATCCAGCAGCATAAACGGATAAAAAATAGTAAAACAAGAAATTGGTTTTGAAATAGCAGAATGGCAGGCTTCTCAGTTCAGCAGTTTGTGGCCTTTTCTCTTGCAGAACGTTGGATGCTCGGTGTGTGTATGTGAATCCTAACCCTGTTCCCGCGGATCTTCTGTCTTACAACCCCCTCCGTCATAAAAAATTTTAAATATGTTGTTCAAGCTGCTTTCTTGTCTTCCAACGTTTGTGTTGAGGGGTCATTCGTTACATGAGAGAATTTCAGTTGATTCCTCGTGGTGGTGGGGGGCACGTCGGTTTCTGCGAACGTGAATCGAAATTTACGGCCTATCTTTCCCGTATACATCCAGACCGAGGTAAATTCTAGATGATTCTGAAGTGTAAAAGTGGAGCTGTAGACCTCCGACTGTAAAGGAGAGGGGTTTCGAATGGAAAAAAGGAACAAAGCCGTACTTACCTTTACGAACTGTTTCCAACAGTTTTGTCTCGAGGACTTTATTTGAGCGGTTGTGTCATTAACGGTTTGTCATCCTGCCGTCTCCCTTGCCGGGCAGCACCCATTCAGTCAAACCTTCACGCTGACTCTTTGACATTTTCTTTAACAAAGCTTTCGGTATCATTCAGTTCCAATATTCCAAGCTGGAGATTGAGGTCGAGCTGCTCTAGTGCTGCTTCACAAGAGGGGGAAAAAACTCAGTCATCAGATAGAATTTTATCTGTGTCAAGCACTGGGGTGTTCCTCTGTAGAGGACAGATAAAGAGGCACAATGTCAATATTGTTATTGCCTGCAGAATATAGAATTGTCCTCTATTCTCGCCCTCTGAAATGTTTCCAGCATTCAAAGAGTTGGTTATTAGAGTTGTCTTTCACCCCTTTGGAATGTTTTCAGGATCTCGGTTGTTCTTGAGGAGGACCAGGGATCTGTTGCCAGATCGTTTCGAGGACTAATGTTTCTCCAATCTCTTTAAAATCGAAACAATATGTGTTTTTGGTTTGTTTGGCTGCTCAACATCTGCCACGTTCTGGTGGGGTCCTCTGACATTGGTTTAGCGCTTGTTCTGAGTGCAGCATCTTTGTTCTCATGCAGGTGCTGATCATCATGTCCTTCCGTCTCTGGCTTATGGGTGGCTCCATGCCCCTGTTCTCTGAACAAGACAATCCGGCCTCGTTTTCCCCGATTCTTCTCACCAGGTATGGTAGCTCACACCTCCCTTCCCTCTCCGATGGTGAAAAAGAATCTTTCCCTTAAACACTTTGGGCGCCAAATATGACCCTTCTGGTCTTTCACCAGATTGACTTTTGCCATTTGCTTCCACCCCCCGGCAGCTAGCTCTCTTGTCACGGACCTCCCAACCCGTTACCAATGGACTGATACAACAGTACAGATGTCTTCTAAACACAATAATCCTCCATTAGTTGGGAGGCCTCCAGACGTTAAAAGAATGAGCCTGTCCAGGAGAGCCACCTGGGAAATTTGCTCTTGCAACGTTCCCTCTGATTTTAGCCCCAGGCGAAAACGTGTAGAATACAAAGGAATGAGTCTGTAAACTTATAAGGTTTGTGTATTTACTTACACCATGCAATAATTTAAATCCACACAGGAAGACATAGTTTGAACGTTTCACCCCTCGCCCTTGCTTCAAATGATATAAAAAAAAACATTTTAAGTTGTCATGCTTTAAGATGGAAACGATCTCTGGGTGTTGTGTTGTTGGAAATTGACACCAGCGATGGTGGAGCCTTCGATATGTTTGGGGATGTGACTGGGGGCAACTCTGGGGCAACGCAGTAACCACTTTTTTCCAAGGGCTTGATAGAGCAGAACTCTCCCTACCCGCTCCGCCGTGTGCGAGCGAGTCGCAGAAAAAACCTGTAGGGCTGCGCCCCATTGACCTCACCTTGGTCGGCTGCTGTCGAGCGCGATTGGACTCATTAGGCTAATTGTGCGGCGGCCGCCTGCCGCTGGGGGACTGCCGTGTTACATTGGCAACACGCTGGCGCGCCAGCATGGGCTCCACAGGGGAACGTGCCCAGATGTTAATGATCTCAGGGGTGGGCGGCTAAACGAAGCGTGGAGACATCCTTTCTTCAGAGCTGTTCTTGGTTACTTTTCTAAAACAACAAGTTGGGCACATGTGTGCACAGGCACCTGGAATCATGGGAATTTGATTTTATCCTGTGCAAGGCTGGGAGGCGAGAGTCTAGGCTTGCTCCCGCTGCCCATATTGCAAGACTTGTGCTGCAGACCAAAGTGCGCGTAGATGGAGCAGCATTGCAAAGCACGTCGTGCGTTACGTTAGTTAGGTTTATAAATCAGTGAAACGCCTTTGTTAAACCACTGTAATTATGTGTAATTATGGTAAGCCGCCACAGTTTAATTCCCATGACGTGTTGCCTGTTAGCGTGTATGGAAGCCGTGGCTTAGGGATCGCCGCCATTGAACGTTTCCAGAGACCTTCTTTTTGATAAAAGCGTTTGGGTCGAAGGCTGTGGGGCCGCAGTGGAGGAAACCCGGCTGATGCACTTGTGCTTTCAAGCGTGTAGAACTCGCACGGTGTGCGTTTCCACGTGAACTCAAATGTCTTTGGTTGCCAGTGAGCCGCTTTCACCGGTTCTTGGGTCCTGCTCTTCTCCTCAGCGAGGAAATTTCGGTCGTGTTGGGTGGAACTTGCGTCGCAGCCTCTGCTGCAGGCTAACGGCGGGTGCGAAGGGTACCGACATAGAGATGCGTGGCTGTCTCGCCTTCCCCAAGACCCAAGCTTGTCTTGGCTCATCTGGATCAGCTGAGCAGTCGGGGTCCCCAGCTCCTCCTTGGCGAACGTGAGACGACGGCCCTTCGTGCTCCCCACAGAGATATCAGAGCAGAGCGTTTGAGGTTGCGAAGAGCACAACGCAGCTAGCAGGTCTGCAGCCTCACGGCCCCACACCGTGTCCCGGGACGGTGCTTCGGGATCTGCTGGGGATGAATCCTCGGCGACTGGCGTGCTCTTCAAATCGGTGCACCGTTATTACCTTAACCAAGGGCATGTTTTTTAACACGGACGTTGTGCATGAATAGAGATGCTGGGAATATATTTCTGTAATACACTGGTTCCATCTCGGTGCGCAGCATTAAAATGCTCTTAGGGTGACGGAAACATAATGGGAGTGTAATCGCCTCCGTCCCGAGAATGAGGACGTTCTTTTCGTCTGGCAATAAAACAATTCAAAGTCAGCAGGCCCGCCTGATATTCTAGCACAAATCAATAAAATATTTATTACTGGTATTTGTGCTATTCCCAGGAAAATCGATATGTAATCTGGCCCTATTGGTGATATGTGTATGGTAATCAGTTCTTTAGAATCCCCGTCCTGCAAATCAATGCATGGTTTGTTTCAGCCTGGGTTACTCTGGGAATCAATGCTGTGCTGGATGTGATTTGAAGGTCATTTAGATCTGGATAATCATACAGTCCCGTCTCACATCCGCTGTGGGGTCAACGCCGTTGTTAACCTCTTTCATTACCCCTACGGCGGCAGGAGGTCGGCTGTGAGCTTCAGCCCACTGTGGTATTGTATATTTTGGAGGAAATGCGCTGGTGTTCATACTGACCTAACGCTCCAGAGACTAATAGTCTACACAGCACCGAAACACTGAAAGTTCTGTCGACGTTCTTTTCATCTCGTGTCACGAATTAGGAGCTCCTGACAGGGGAGCTTAGTCTCCGGTTCCTCCAGAGAGGCGAAACTGTGGAACGAACGGGGCCGAGGATGCCACTGCTATGGGGCTTTGTTGTGGATCTGGGGGGGAAACTCCCGGAGTCCACATCTCCCGCTCGATCTTCTTAAAAACTTTACTTACGTGGAACACACTGTTTCGCCTTCAAGTCTGTCTGTTCTGCGGGGAGCTGAAAATGCCACGGTGCTCAGAGTACTAGGTGTTTGATACTGATAGAATGGCTACACGTTGAGCAGTCAGATGTGGAAAAGCTTCAGGAGGAATGCCAGCAATGGATGTACATTTGGAGCATTATGTGTTCCTTGTGGAAACGACCTCATTGTTCTAGAGAGTGATTATTCATGAACCGTGTTGATATAACTTCATATGTCCATTAGGACATACCATTAATTTCTTTTAAAGGACAACAGACCGTACGGAGCCAACTGTAATAGTGAATTATTTCCAGCACTGGAGAGGCGTCCTGCACGTCGGGGGGTGTCAGCCTGCATTAGCGGTGTCGCACGGTGGCTGAGGCTGTGGCAGTAAATACTCAGCCTCATCGCGCTCTCCAGCTGCTGCTGAGGCTAATGGATTCCATGGCTTTTGCTGCCCACAGCACAACCGCTTTCCTACACATGTTAATAAGCCAAATCCGACTCCTTCGGCTTTTTCCGGCAAGATAATCGCCCGTCTTTTTCACGTTCCGAACCCTGGGCGGCTATCGATCGCAGCAGGTCCTTTCGCTGCCATTCCTTGTCTCTGGCTTTGGACCCATAGCAACTAAAAATCAATGGTGGACAAACAGTCCCGCCGACTTTCTGTTTCTCCCAAATCAAGGCTGTGCGAGCTTCCCGGAATTCCCTTTTCCGCCGAGCGCAAGAGGTCTTAAGGGCGATTTGTGTTTGAAACGGAGATTTTCTTTTTGTCGCGACCCCGGCGGAGAGGGCTCTGCGCGCTGACGCCAGTGGACCGGGCCACCCGAGGCTCGTGCTGAAACCTCTGGGGGAACTTCAGCAGCTCTGCAATCGTTGACTTTGTTAAATTCTCGTGTTTCTCCAGAGGCTTCATTGTTGCGCAGGGGCAAATGTTGCGCTGATCCGCCGTCGGCGAACTTCTTAATCGGTTTGAGTGCTCAGGACGGTTTCTCCCCCGCAGGTTCCTCACGTACTGCTACCTGCTGGCCTTCAACGCCTGGCTGCTGCTGGCACCCATTGTACTCTGCTACGATTGGCAGGTGGGCAGCATCCCGCTGGTGGAGTCTGTGTGGGATGTGCGCAACGTGGCCACCCTGCTGCTGGGAATTGTCATGCTCGGCCTTTGCCTGCACTGCTTGGCCTCTCTGCAGGTGAGTGGGACGGTCTGTCAGATGGGCTCCGTACCGCCGTGGACGCACGCAGTGGCTCTTAGTCAAGTTAGATGCATGGAATTCACTTCTTGACCAATTAGACCAGCGTCAGCCGGCTCGCGATGCCCTCAGGCTCTGCATCCCCTAGGTTGACCTTCGAGTTCGACATCATCTTAGCCAGCCGTCGCTCGTTCACTTACTGTCTCTCCCACTTTTTGTTCATTTCCCCCCCGTTTCCTCCACTCCCAGTCTAACCTAAAGAGAGATTTTCTTTTCCCCCCAGATGACATTAGTGACATATTGACTGACTGAATAATTTATAGAGGGCAGCTTTGCAAAGGTTGAGGGATTAATATGGAAACCAGGCAGCGGGACCTGTAAACCACTCTGTAGGGCCAAAAGCAGTGTGTCCTTGAGTGCATACACACACAGCTGTGTCAGGTTTCAGTCACACACATATAATTTGTTTATATACGTCATTGGTTCATAGACTGTTGGTCATCAGTTACATATTGTACATTATTCTTCATCTACGAAAACCTTATTTTATGTGTTAGTAACATCCCTGGAGCATCTGTAAAGAAGACATTTGCCAAACTTATCCTTTTATTGAAGCTTTTTAAACATGCTTTATAAATGTAGCACCACTGATGTTTTTCACATCACTGTGACTTGATGTTAAAGTAGGAAAATGAATTAGTGACGAATTAGTAGAAGGTTGTCACCTGGATAGAATTTCAGTCGCTTACATTTTTAACGTTCTTTTGTTGGACAGAATGACATGTCCTTGAATCCAAGAGGTCAGGATGTCATAATTTGGAAAAGCACCTCAGCCTGTACCTGGTTATGAATGTCATCATGCTTGGTAGGTCAGTAGATTCATTCTGAAAACCCTCCTGACTGTGAAGGAGAGGATTTGAGTTGTATGAGTGTTAATGATGATCATTAGGAGAAGAGCATCTCTGCATTGTACGGCATTAATGGGGTTGTGCTGTTCTGCATCTCAGAGGCATCAGCAGCTGGTCCAAAGGTTTGGTTTTTCAGAGTTGTGTTGGATTACTTTAAATGCTCACTTTCGGCTGGGCTGCAGAAGAACGGTTATAAAGGGCTGACAACAGCCTGACACAACGAAAACAATACGACCGCACAGTCCACTGATTGTAAGTAGTGCTCAGTAGGTGCTGTGTGTGTGTGTGTGTGTGTGTGTGTGTGTGTGTGTGTGTGTGTGTGTCCATCTCTGCTAGTGCCTTTGATATGCGACCTGAGCGTGAAAAATGGAGGATCTCATAGGCTGCCGAGCGGAGCAGCCTCACCAAGCCACCTCACGGTGGGCCTGCTGCTGAACACCGTCCTCTGGCTTGTTTTTTATGGACCTGATGGACGATGCTCCTTTTATTTCATTATTTTTTGCCATGGTGCCTTGCAAGTACTATTGGTAGTCAAGTTTAGGTAAAATAAATGGGTGTAAGCCTGTTGTGTTAGAGTCCCCCTGTGCTTCCGGGTGTAAATGTATTGATCAACCATATTGTCACAGTATGGGGGAGACGACAGAACATCCTGCAAAACACACACCAGCTGCAGAGCAAAACGCCTCAGCAAGAGTCGGTGTGTTTGTGCGTTCGGTGCCTTTCTTCCCAGGGTATTCTTGCCAAAGCTTGCTTTTTGGTTTTGTAAAGGAGGTTTAAACCTTTGAACTCATGTTGCATGAAGGCGCGTGGTTCAAAATGGGGGGGTTTGATTTTGCTGTTTCCACTGGCGGGCCGCCTGATCTCCGTGGAGAGAGTGCGGTTGCGTACAAGTGCCAGCCGGACCGCTTTGACCACACGTGTGGCGGTCCGGCTGGCGTGAGCGGGCTGCTGCGGCTGTTACTGCGGCTGAGACAAACGTGGTGCGTCTGCCTGATCCGAGGCCAAGGAGCTGACCTGGGTTGCGGTGTTGAGCAAAGGCCGCTCGGTGACGTGTGTAAGCAGCGTGCGTCACCCGTCTCCCCGCACGTTTTGTTTTTCGGAAAACGAGCTCGATTTGTAAAACTGTGAAAAATGAGACAGTGCGTGACAAGGTCATTCGAGGAAGTTTACTTTGGCACGGAAACTGAAAATCTACTCCTCTTCGCCATTGAACTGCTGGTGTTACTTTCACTCATTTCCTTGCAAGTTCCAAACGCTTTGTTTTAACTGGATGTGTTAAGAATAAGATGTTATACGAGCTGTTTCTCTGGCATTAAAGATGAAGTGCACAGAAAGCTGGTGCAGTGTGCACATTTCGCTGCTTTACCTTGTCTGAATGCACTGCGGCGAAGTAAATCGCGGTATAATTGCAGCGTGGATCCACAGCTGTGTATGCAAACACAGCTGCACCCGTTTCTTCTTTCTATACATATAATGAAGGCGGTTGATGTGAAAATGACACACGTACAGCTGGAGCGCAGAGGGATGTGACGACAACTGGTGGAGTAAGCAAGGCTCCTGCTTCCAAACAGGATGCACCCACCCTGAGCAGGTGGGATCTCAATTTGACATCCCCCCCGACGCCCACCTTAAGGATCCATTTACGATGCGTTCAGGTGTTTTTCTTGCCTTCTCACCTCAGGAGCTCTGTCACTGAGGCACACGGCTATAACTTACATTTGAACGTGTGGTAGAAGATACCACCTGAGGATGCAGCTTTAGAAAAAAAGACCAACATCTGTCGCTTCTGACTTTTTTCTCTCTGCCTCTCCTCTCCCATTAAGCGGCTCGAGAACCAGGAGGTGCTGGTGGGGTTGCTGTTCCTGGTGTTTCCCTTCATCCCGGCCAGCAACCTCTTCTTCCGCGTGGGATTTGTGGTGGCTGAACGTGTTCTCTACATGCCCAGGTGAGTGTGCTGGCACTCGAAGTGTCCCTTTAAGGCCAGGACCTTGGATGCTTGAGGTTGCAGCTCATGGGGCTGCAGCACAAGTGTCTTCAAAAAGACAGGCTGCAGGCCAAAAGCCCACCATGTGGTCCTGGCTCGTGTGTGTGTGTGTGTGTCTGTCTGTTGCTGATGGTTCTTAGATTGCCAGATGTTTGCACACAATTGTTACTCACAGGTCATAAAGTCAGATACTGAACTCTACCCAGATTTACGGTTGAAGGTAAGCGATCCCAGCTGTGTGGAGCATAATACGGCCCAGCGTATCGCACACATCTAAACGTGGAGACCACAGGAGGACTCGTTGTAGGATTGGAGGTGGACAGGTGAAGGAGCCCCATCAGCAACCCTAGAGTCAGTACAGCAAAAAGACTGGAGGAATCCCCTCTTTCAGACGGCCATTTTCCTGATCTCGCTCTGGGTCTTGCTCCATGTTTTGTATTCAGGGCAGGTACTGCTCTGCCTTTTGGGCATTAGTACAGCTTGGCTGACCAGCAGAGTTAGGGCTTCGCATATCTGATGCAATGTCACTGCTGCTTTTATTTGGAGGGGACAGCCGCACGTGCAGAAGGTGACCTAGTCACCTGGGACTTGGGTTGTCTGTGTCTCCTGCGAGTCTCAGCAGACCTGTTGTTTGCTGAGAATATTATAGCCCAGATTTAGTGTGTACTCACCACATGTTGACAGGTCTTATCATCATGAGCGGAATCGAGTGGAAGTGTCAGGTCCGGAGCAAACAGGTGCCCCCCCCCCCAAAAAACCCAAGGCTTTACGTGTTATGCTGCCAGGGTCACACGCTCGCGAAAAGCAGAGCATCCAGCCGTGTCCAAAGGCAGCGTTGTGGAAGGCAAAGAGCATCATCCACCCACAGCAGAGTGCGGCAGGGACCCTCACTGGACTCGCTGCTGCTAAGGAAATGTTTGCATATATGCTAATGAGATGTAAATGACATTTCTAAAAGATGCTGAGTGGTGTTAGCCTTTAGTTCTGTCTCATTCCTTGGACTAGCTGCCTGTTCAGTCTGTCTTTCAAGTCCTGGGAATACACCCCCCCCCATTTACACCATGAAATGCGGTAAACAGCCCGTTGCGGTCAAGTGCAGCTCTTGTTCCTTGTGAATGAAGCGCTTTATTAGACATCTTGCTTATTCACCTCATGGAAGACAGCGATCCTCAGGTCTGATCTCACTCCACACCCTCCTTCAGACAGCACAAACTCCTACTTTCACAGCTTCCTGCAACATGCGCACAAGATGTTACCGTGTTTCTGCAGGCAATCGCTGTGATTTATTGTGGTTGAGGGCTCCTGTCGTCTGTCTGAACAAATTGGGCTTGGAGGCTGACGGCGACAGTCAGCGTGGTGACCCCACGTACCCCATTGCTCTACGTTAAGCTGGGGATTCGGGCTGCTCCCGCATCGGCCCCCGTGTGGCCGTGGCCAACGGTGGGCGGAGAGGCTGGGCTGAAAAGCGGATAATCCAGCCCCATCTGTGCCTTTTAATGTTTTCCATACACGAATCCCTGCAGAGTTCAGCTCCCAGAACTGCGTAATCTCTTGGGCACAGAACTGAGGACGACTCTGGGTTACGTTGTTCTGGGAGACTCCGATTTGTGAAAAGTTCCTCAGGGGTTTTTCCTCCCTTTTCAAAGGGCACTAACTGTAAGGCTGCTTCTCTGAACAAATCACTGCTCCACGGAGCTGTTTCGCTCCAACACTGAGAGGTGTTTTCCAGAGAAGTCCGTTTTGCCTGCGTTTCAAATACCTTCGTTTAAAACAAAAAACATCGCACATTTATTATGGTGCCACAGTATTTCTCTGTTCCGGAAGGACACGGCTTATCACGTACAGGATCAGTTTTACCCTAAATATGTTGTAAAAAGAAATAGTTTTGGTGCCACATTCAAGGACACACCATCCATAGATGTGAGCCTGCAAATATCTGCTCCCAATTTCAGTTAACAGTGGCTCCTCCGTGGTGTGAATGTAAATGAATACACCGAAAGTAACCCCCCCACCCCCCACACCCACCCCAGCTCCGAGGTGATGCTGAAACTCCCTAGAACTCCGGTTCCACCAAGGCCTGTCATGGAAACACGGAATCATTCATCGATCGCCATATTTACCAGGAGTCTGAGCCTGTAGAGCTGGGAGCGTGGAGACTTGGGGGGGGGGGGGGGGGGTGAACCTGCATCTCAACAGCTCCGCAAAGCTTTTCATCTCTGAAGCTCCTGGGTTCACATATTGTCGATCTCCTTTAGTCCTTAAGACTGGCGGATGGTTTTTAATTTTCCTTTTGCTCTCATTGTATGTCTGCAGTACGTGTGTGACTTGACCTCGCCCTCCTCCCACATGCATTCACACACATGGCTGTACGCGGATCCAGGAGGAGACGTCACCTGCACAGAAGTCCTTCGTGGTTTCCGGCCCTGGAATTGTGATGCGTTTGGCTTTAAAAGCAAGGACCTCGGGGAGGCTTAGTGTACTTGAATGTAGTGGAATCTAGAAGTTTAACTGTATGTCTGCAAGATGGGGGGGGAAGAAAACGCATGAACTGTCACTGCCAGCTGTCATGTGTTTATAGGCACGAAGCATGACAATGAGATGCAGGTGTGAAGAGCCCAACGTGCAGGAATCAAAGGGTCTCAGGTGCGAAGCTCCTGGCGCTTTGCTAGACCATCCCTCCCATGGGCCAGAGTTCTGGCCAGCTGCGTTTCCTTACAGCCCCTACATAGGAAATGAGGTGTCAAACTCAGAACAGGGTGTCGTCCTCAGCGGCCCGAATGTGGGGTTGAAGCTGACCAGAGCAGGTAACCGTGGCAACCTTGTTTTCCGTTTCAGCGTCTGACCAGAATGAGGAGCTAACGGGGACGAGTGTGTCCCCGTCTGGCCAGTGAGAATGCTCGTGATTCACTGCCACGGCCCCGAAAATGCCGCATGGCTGTGTCTACGTGTAGTGAGGCATGCAGTGGCTTTGACTCGCGGTGATGGGGTCATTTCAGCCTCGTGTTTCCTTTATTGTGCCCTAAAAGAGGTCGCGACACAGCAGTCAGCTGAGAAACAGCCGTGTGACTTCAAAGGGCCGGAGGGGCCTGATGTTTTTTCCCCTTTGTGCTTCTGCTCTGGACTGAAAGTGTGAGCAGGGACAGACCTGGGTTGAACATAAATTTTGGATTTTTTTTTTTTTTAAAAACTAAACCTGATCCCCTTTGCCAAGGCAAATTCACATAACTGTTTCCAAATTCGTATGGGATCCAATTTACTAAAACCAAACGGTAGTTGTGGGCTGAGGAAACCCAGAGGAAGAAATACATTTTTTGTCTCATGCGAAATTGACCGCCGTGGTTTGATGGTTTTCCCATGTGGACACGGTCCACGTGGCACATTCTTGCAATATATAAAGAAGCAAAGAATTGGCAGTTCTGGGGAATTTGAACACAGCCAACCCCTCCGTTCTCCTGGCCTTCCGCTACGCTCGGCCAGGATGGGAGTCGCACCTTTTAATAAATCTTAAGCTTTTAATAAACAGCTTCCCTGCCCGGGAAGAGCACACAATGAAGTTCATCTTGCCAGATATTCTTTGTTTTTTAACCAGCCAAACCCCACCCCCAACGAGCACGAACACCCCCCTGCCCTGCTCTTCCAGACAATACGCCTTTACCCCGGTATCCGAGTGTAATTGCTGCCTCGAAATGGTGGAATTTCGTGAAATCGCAAACACGTAGTCCTGTGTCTCCGGAAGCTGTTTCTGTTGTTTCTTATGAGGAAAATTATTATTTGTTCTGGGTTCTTCCAGGAAACCTCAGTTAATTTCCCCAAAAACACTCTAAAATACTTATTTTAGGAAATAAAAAGAGCACTTTAAACACCAGTTACCAAACAGTTAGAGGTAAATAATGAGTTTGTGTGTTTATATGCAGTTCAGTGTCATTCATTACCTTTCATTCCTTATTATAGGTAGCAGTAAAAATGGACATTTAACAGTCAAATGTGTAGAAAAAAATGAAGATTAATAAAATGGTATATAGTAGCAAAAACTATATAATGTTGCTACTGTAATGGTCTGTTGTGAACTGTTAGTGGAAACTGGAGAGAAGTGAAAGAAATCATGACTTGTGTTTGAACCCGGGCCACACGAGGCAAAGGCTGACGCTGGAAACCGTGTTGCTGCCCAGCTTTGCACTCGTACTCGTCATTTTTCCAATGAGCTTGGGCTGAATTCTGAAACTGGAATACTGGGGTATTTGTGCACACACTGATCTTCAGGATGTACAGTGTCCTGCTTGCTGATGTTTCCTACGTCCATTCTGTTCCCTCAGGAGGCCAGAATACTGGGAGGAAGAGGGTTGTCGATTGAATGTCAGCTGATCCTGCGGCTCAGTTGTGTGTCCCATGTGAGCTGCCTGCTGCAAGCTGCAGGGCGGGTTCAGGTGTCCCTAGAAGTCGGCTCATAAATCGGAGATATAATTACCGTCACAGCATCGAATTTGAAAATCCTTCCACAGTCGGCAGACTCGAACGTAGAAACTTCCTCATATTTGATCAGATCGGTAAACGATATTTCAGTCGTACTCGTAAGTCAAACACTTGCACCACTCGGGATATTGGATTGGAAATAAAGTTCGAGTGAAAAGTTGAGAAGTATTTTTGACAGTGTTGTTTCCTTGGTGTCGTTTGGGTCGGGGGACAGAACCACACAAGAACTGGGGGGGTTACCTGTACCTTTCTGGCTGCGATTCGTGGTCGTGGACTCCATGTTTGTGTTTTTGCTTACTCAGCTGAATTCTGACTACGATTTGTGATTATTTCAATGCTGGTGTGTGTGTGTGTGTGTGTGTGTGTGTGTGTGTGTGTGTGTGTGAGAAGAGTGTCAAGGACCTTCATCTCAGCACCTGGTGTTGTCTGGCCCAACACGTGTCCTTCACAAAGGTCTCGCTGACTGCGTGGGCTTTCAGTTCGAGCTCCGCTGTGCTTTTTTCACAGGCTTTGCTGAGTCCCCCCCCCCCGTCTCTTTATTGTCCCTTTTATTTGCCCGACAGTTTCCCCACAAGAATATGAGCACAGCTCATATTGTCTGGCCCTTCAGACGTTTGTGCAGCTGAATATTGTCTCCTCTACTTATGAGCACGACAGGTAGGACCCCTTTCGTAGACTCCATCCTGAAGGCCTTTAGGTGGGAGGCACAGCGGTACATCAAGCGGCACTGATACCATGCAGGTCTTGGGCTTTGTGTTAGAATCTGGCTTGGTATGTACAGAATGTGTGGGTTCCCTCCGTGTGCTCAGCTTTCCATCCATAATCCAAAGACATGTTTTCATATGAACTGAGGACTCAAAATTGCCTGCTGGCGTGTGTCTGCTACATTGCACCGGTGTATAGATGACTGAACGATTGTAAGTCCTTCAGCGTGGTGCTTCTTGTCTTATATGTCGCCGTGGATAAAGGTGTAATTTGCAGCCTCAGCACGTCGCTGTGGGGAAACATAAATGTTCAGGAGCGGAAACTTCTTGCACCGATTGTGTCGGAATGAGTGCTTCTCACCAGTCTGATAATCACCTTCTGGCTGGTGTTTCAGTGCTCCTCGGTGTTACTTTCCATAGCTTGTGTGTCCGGCATCTGAAACAGCTCTTCAGTTTGATTGATTTTTTTTTTTTTTTTTTTTTTGCATTAGACCTCCTACTTAGCACTTCATCCCATGTGCTGCCCAACAGAGACGTGAAGNGTTTTTTTTTTTTTTTTTTTTTTTTTTTTTTGGCATTAGACCTCCTACTTAGCACTTCATCCCATGTGCTGCCCAACAGAGACGTGAAGATACCTCCTGAAGTTGGAAATGATAGGGTTTTACACGTGCAGCTCTTAAAGATGGTTTAGAGTTCTATCCTCCTGCTTCCAGCAGGTAATCCCTGCACAGAGGCAGCCTGTAGATGCGCCATTGTTGATCATCTGGAGGCGAGGCCTATCCCCACTGCCACGCATGTTGAGAGACCCCCCACCCTAGCCCATCAAACATCCTCCCTTAGTTTTACGCCACAACATGCCACTCGAGCCCAATTTCAGACCTCTTTGTGCCTCTCAGGGCCTTGTCCTCTCCAGTACGTGACATGTTCGAAGCCATCATGAGTGGCTATCATCTGACTGAGAGCCAGGACTTTGTGTGTTTTGAAAGGTGCTAGATGAGGATCTAACATTTACCTTCAAAGTAAGTTGTTGAAATATAATACGCAGGTATTTACATATGTATTCCACAAGTCATTAACAAACACTTACCGCAAGTGCAAATACAGGACGGCAAGTTAAGGATGAATTAATGAGTTTTGTTTTTCCTCATTATGCTCCTGTGAATGATGTGTGAAGATGAGCGTCGGAGGGCAGGCTGCTCATCGGCACCGGGACCAGGTTCCGCCGTGACCCTCAGTTCCCAGCGAGCCGTTATTTGCTTGAGAAGTTTAGCTGCTCAGGGGTTAACGGCCTCTTTCAGAAGGCGTTCGCCGCGTGCCGGCTTTAACACTGCAGCTGGCCAGCGGAGCAGCGTACGGCTGGGCAAATATTTGTTTGAGTGCAGCAGTTAGCGGTGACAGTGGAACGGCACAGGCGGGAGTAACGGCAGGGAGCGTGTGGCTTCCGGCTCGGTCTCCGGCTACGGCGTAAATCAGTGGGTTTTAAATAGCAGCTGCTTTTCTTTCTCTTTCACTCTCTTTTTCTCTCTCTTTCTTCCCCTCTCTCCCCCCCGTCTCTCTTCCTTCCTTTCTCTTCCTCTCTCCTTGTCTCTCACTTTCTTCCTCTCTCTCCCCCTCTTTCTTTCTCTCCCTCTCTCTCGCTTTCTCTTTCTTCATCTCCCTCTTTCTCTCTCTTCCTCTCTCTTTCTATCCTTTTTTTCTTCCTCTCCCCCCCTTTCTTTCTCCCCCTCCATCTTTCTTCCTCTCTCCCCCTCTTTCTTTCTCCATCTCTCTCTTCCTCACTCTCCCTCTCTTTCTCTTCCTTTCTTTTTCTCTTCCTCTCTCCCTATCTCTCGTTCTCTCTTCTTCCCTCTCTCCCTGTCTGTCTCCTTCTTTCTCTTTTTCTCTCTCCAACTCTTGAGATCACCCAGTTTATATTTAGCTGACCAGATGCTGAAATAAGGCGGCGAGGTGGGTGCTAAAAGTCATATTTTGGGGGCTCAGCTGACCTGGTGCTGGCTGCGCCCCCTCAGTGTGTGAATATCTTGCCGGGTTCCTACTACGCTTTCCTACTTTGGGAAATTCCTGCTCAGTGTTTTGCCTGTAAGAGGACCGTGATGGATGAAACCGGTGTGCAGCCCTCACTCGATGGGTCTAATGTTTCTTCCATCACTATCATGCTGATTAATTGCATATCACTGGCGGTTATTAAAATGATTTATGGTCAGTGACTTTTTTTTTATTGGCCAGCATCAATGGGAAATTTCCCACCTGTGCAATAAGCCTAAGGTGTTTGTGACGCTAAATGGCTACGATAAAATATCGATCAATCTTCCTTGCCGAAATGCACATGTATTTTTAGGTTCCTGCAGCGTGAATTTGAGCTCACGCTCGTTGTTGGTCAGGGCTGCATGTGGAGAAGTTGCTGCTGAACTTGGATCCCCGAAGATGAACGAGAGAAGTTGGTGAGGACTACAGGCTTGTCCATCGGCCACGTTTGCACTGGACGAGACCAGCGCTGAGCGAGAAGAGAAGATGATTGGGGATCAGCATCAGCCTGGTTTCTCTTTACATCATCCATGCCAACAAGCGTGACTCCTCCATCCAATCAGGCACTCGTCTCCTCGGATGTAAAACCGGCCGAATTTGCGACTGCTTAACGTCACAAGTGGCGACGCTGGGTGACAGACCGGGTGGGGAGTCGCCACAGCTCAAGCGGCCTGTCCGAGATGTTTATTTTTTGGCTGCCGTCACATTGTCACGCAGGGAAATGTACACTTCCTCCAGCTCCATAGCAACAGAAATATCAAGGATAAACAGGAAGATCCAGTGTGGTTGGCGAAGAAGTGACTTTTGCTTTTAGGAACCACATTTTGCGTGGCTTGAAAAACAATGCCGTCCGTGAATTTTTGAAGGACAGTTAGAATTTGCAGCGCAAATTTTTTCATAAAGCGCACGGAGCCTTGGTTGCGGCAGAAAATGGGAGTATGTCCTGGAACAGAGTTGTGGGAAGATGTGATGTCCTTGCCTGAGATTTTGGCTTTGTGGTCTGTTGGATTAATCCGATTAGCTCTGGTCTACATTTGCTCATTAGATTTGCAGTGCTCTGTTTATACTTAGTAAATATGACATTTTTTTTAATATTTACATGTTTACTTATCATCCTCTATAATGCACATGGATAACTTTGACCTTCTGCTTGCTGGATGAAATGTAGGCCAGTGGAAACATCTATGAAATTAACTATAGAGACAAATTAGTTGATTGTGGGGAGGTTAGATGGACTCTGGTTTTAATACCACCTGTCATCCAAACCCCAGCCCACGAAAGCCCAAGTAAAGTTTGGTTTTAAACAAAAAAAAAAAAAAAGGTTTTTTCTTTTGTTACTGAATACATTTTGTAGAAGGTAAAGTGATGCAGAAGTTGACACTCCATTTAGGCCTGTTTACGTGGGTTCGGCACACGTCCGTGCAAACGACTCATTCGTGCTGTTTGGAAAACTGAGTGAAAACGCATCCTGTTATTGATAGTTAAAAAGATAACAGGTGTGTTGGGGAAGCCTGTTGGGGATGCGGTTATAACAGATGTTTTCTATCATGTTAACGCGTTCTTGAGCTGAACGTTCAGCCAGCTGTTCCACAGGACCCTCCCACCATTAACTGAATGATCCTCACGCTGTTCATTTATTCTGCTGAGGCTTCACTGCTAGGTACAGCTGCGGGGCAAAACCTGGGAAGGGCACGGCGCAGCAAGGGTGCTTGGTCTCACAGGAGCTTGAGGGCCAGTGGGATGGCAGTTGAGTCAGTTCATCAAAGGAATTTGCTTGTGTAACATTAATCTTTTTTGGACACTTTTTTTTTTAGCCAAAATACACGGAATTGCAACAAATTCGCAGAAATGTGTGCTGTTCGGAAATTAGGATGTTCTGGGAACTTCTGAAGAACATTATTTCCGCTGAGTCCATCTGGATTCCGTACACTGTCTGTCTCTCGTAAACCCTTCATCTGCTCTACCCCTGCAGAGGGCCCCCAAGGCTCCGTGCCCATTTTCCCAGGCAAGGTAATCCCACGCTGAGCATCCCTGGTTTTGGTTGAAGAGGAACCTCATTGTACAGCTGAGGCCCAGCATTTTGAGGCTGAAGAACAGTCTTTGAACATCCTCTCTGCAGAAGCTGGAGAGCAGCTCATCTTTTGCTAAACCTGGGATTTACCCTGCAGCTCTGCTGCAGTGACTTCTTTGTTTACACCTTGGGCCGTAATGTGACCCAAAGACCGTTAACTAACACACAAGGGACAAATGGGGTTCGGATTGGAAGGCTTCCCCCACCCTGAGCTAATGGATGGAGAAAGTTGTACTTTGTTGCACTGTTCTGTTTAAAGCACTGATGTCTTTCACAGTGAAGTGCGGGACGGAGCCGTGCCGGGTTGCTGCCAAAAGAGCCATTATTCCTCTCATTTCCTGCTGTCTCATTATAGGCGACCAGCAGGGCCCCACCTCTAACAGCTCAGTTCCCTCACCCGCCCACCTCTTCCACTTTGCTAATGAAACTGTTTAGATTTTTGGCACTTGCAATTTTTTTATTTTACTTCTCAATGCCAGAGTCAAGCTTCCGGTTTTCTTAAACCACAAACCTTGCTCCCGTAACGCCTTGCTTTTCGGGGATTCTTCTCACCTTGACAAAGGACTTTGGTGTTGTCTGGTCTTGCATAGAGCTCAGGCATAAGCTTTGGTATCAGCGCTTACCAACCTTCACGCTCGTGACCTTAGTAAAGAACACCTTTGTGCACCACCAAGAGCAGTCAGGCAGTTGGCTGTGGTCTTTCTTAATGCATGCATGAATTTTTTCTTTTTTTCTCTCCCATTTTCTGATCTCATCTCGATCCACACTTCATTCCCTTGAGCATTTTGAGGAGCCGGGCTGAATTTCCCAAAGAGACATATCAGTCATGCAATGGCATTTTGGTTGGATGCCTCACTGGGGATAGAAACGAGGCATTAAGAATCCTGCAGACGAGCATTATGGGGAATGTAGTTCTACAGTTGTACTGCCTATATAAATATCTCCGGGATGTGCACAACGGTGGCTCCTCTGGTGGTTTAACCCTGGCTGTAATATCCCACCTTCTCTCTCTGTGCCAGTATGGGCTACTGCATCCTGGTGGTGCATGGGCTGAACCGGCTGTGCTCCCTGGTGGGGCGCTGGGGGGCCGCGGCCCTTACAGTCTCCATGCTGCTGCTGCTCCTGCTCTTCTCATGGAAGACTGTGCGGCAGAATGAAGTGTGGCTCTCACGTGAGGCCCTGTTCAGGTGAGTGCAGTGTCTGTCTGCGTGCGTCTCCGTGTTTGCTCTGTTTCCATGTGCATTTTTGGTTGTATGCATAGGTGGGATTAGCGGGGTGTGAAGGCAGAGCTCTGTGTATCCGACTCAGTGTGATGCCGAACATTATAAATAGTGGCTGTACAGTTGACCCCCAATTTATGAACCGTGTCCTCGCTGATATATGCCTTTCAGAACTTGTTGAGTAGCAAACCAGGTTAAGTGTCAGTTAAGTTAGTAAGAAGGGGACCTACTGTGCAACGTCTTCCATGACAAGTGTCAGGTCCAGCACTGCTGATCTCCTCTGCTGTGGACACCTGTCTGTTTCTACCTGCTCTCTGTCCACTTTGTTACAGTGTCCCCCTACCTGCCGCTGTCCTCGTAGTTGCTGGATAAATATCCATCATCGCAGAACTGCAGCTTAATCCAAGGAAGTCAGCAGCTCACTTTGTGTTTCGGGTTCATATCTGCTGCAACCCTAACAACGTTAGTCTGCTCATCTCTGCACTTCTTTAGTTTGTTGCATGTTGTTTGACGGCCCTCCTCTCGTTCGCTGGGTAGATCTGGCATCCAAACCCTGCCACACAACGCTAAGGTGCACTACAACTACGCAAACTTCTTGAAGGACTGCGGACGCAACCAGGAGGCCATTCACCACTACAAGTGCGCACTCAAGTGAGTATGGGAGGGTGTAGCGGGGTCCTCTTGATCCACAAACTTCCAGTGTGTGATTGTGGCCCCACGATGAAATAAACACCGGTCAGTGCCGACGCCAGACACAGCAGAGCACCCGTTTGATGGAAATGAGAGCAATATGACCAGCAATTGTTAGTTCTCGCCGCCACCATTATTCTTGTGCCAACACCAATTTTATTGCATGCAAATAGACAGTTTCATGAGCTCGGACGCGTTCGCCCGGTTTCCAGAGCCGACACACAGCGAGTGCCTGTGATCAGAGATGGAGAAGTGAGAACACGACTTGCAGTTCGGTACCCAAAGACACCTTTGTTTTTGCCTATAAATGATCGAACACGCTTTTAACTCGACGGTTTCCTGCTTGCAGATGCTTCTGCTGATGCATTTGTGTTGCTTGGACTGCCTGTCAGCAGTCTGGTTGAGATGTGAGGCAGATCCGATCCACTTTGAGCCGTCCGCTTCCCTCTTGCTCCCCGTTTCCTACGGCAACATTAAACAACTTTCCTTTTGATTTTCTTTGTGCGTCTTGTCCCGATTCGTACGTGCATTTCTGATAACACGGCTCCCCTCGGTTTTAGATGACACGAATCTCTTTAATGCGTTGACTATCATTGCTTTGTGGGGGTGGGGGGGTGTGGTGCATTGTGGGAGATGTGCTGTGTTTGTTTAGGGTGGTGGTGGGAGCGCGTTTGAACTGGTAGGGCCAGAATGCTTGTGGGAAGGGCTCTGGGCTCGCTGGTTTGAGTAGGGGGACTGGCAGTGTCCCAAACCAACCTGAACCACCGTGACACAATGCACTCCCAGTTGCCGTGGCAACACATCCATCACTGTAATGCTTGGTAATGGATGTGGCAGGGTGGTGGTGGTGGTGGTGGTGGTGGTGTGTGTGTGTATATAATGCTGCCTAAAGTCCCTGACAGCTGCAGTCAGTATGTTTATGTCACGAAGGCGCTCTCACCAGGGGCGGAATTCTGCCCAGACCCTCGGATCCCCAACACGGCATGCTCAGTTCTTGTGCTTGGCTGCAAGCTCAAGGATTCCTCTGTCAGTATGTTCAAACCTGTCCTACTCAAATTATGAAAAAAGTTGGGGAATATTGAGGAAATCCACCACGATTGTTGCAACCCTAGTTTGAGACATGGCAGCAATAAAACACGTTATTAACTTTAAGAACGATTAAAGTTACAATGGAAGAAGATAATTTTGTAAGTGTAGCTTGTTGGTGACGGGCTGCTACGTGCTGTTTTTTGCAGTCCGCTGTTTCTCACCCAGTACTGAGTTTCTCAGTGTGGTTTATATAATTTATTTTTGTTTTAAAAAAAAAATTGCCCAGATCTGCGTATATTTGTCAGACAGGAAAAGTAAGGAATGTGGCTCTCTTTGTTTTATTGCATGTACCATTCTTGCAGAAGTAATTGAGGTTTTTTGTGTGGTCCAGTGTGTGTGGCAAGGCTGCAGGTCTCTTCATCTCTCTCCATCACTGTCACGGAACCATGATAAAAAACCTTCAACCTCCCCCGGGTTGGCCCTCCACTGCTGAGGTTCGCTCCAGGCCCTTTAGTTTTGTTGGAATTCATCTCGATCAAGAGCAGAGAATAACCACAGTGCCTGTGCACGAGCCTGTAAGAGCGACTTGCTCTGCAGAAGGGTGCGTGACGCAGCCAGCAAGCGCAGCCGGGCTCTGATGGCCTCATGTTCAGGAAGGTGTGCAGAACTCCGGGTGGTCCAGGGCAAAACCGCTGAAATCTCGCTGAGGTTTTGCGAGCCTCCCAGCCCTCTGGTAACCCTATCCTCCCCGCAGTACTGTGTTTTCCGACTCTTTCCGCAGAGAGCAGACACAGGGCTGCTCTGTACGCTTTCGCCATAGCGATTAGCCATTACCCATTGATCGGGATTATTAAAAGATTTTTTGTTATATTTGGAAGCATTTGGCAAGGCTGCAGACCCATAATTTGTTCACAAAGCTAACAGTGAACGATTATCATTCCTGTCGCCAGCTAGAATGACTTCTCCTGTCTCACGCACACGCAGTTGACTGAGACCACACAGACAGTGCAGCTCCCCAGGGATTCTATTTATCTGTCACTGCCACGGGTGTCACTGACGCATTTGCCAGTGGGCTCCTCTGTAAATCAGCCAGTGTTTGCTAAGATGGTGACGCTGTCAGGTTGCAGCTTATGAAATATTGATGGCCTGGACGGCAGTGGTGATTAGTCCAAGTGAGCAGTTAGCTTCTGACAATATATCACACAACCCATACGACCAGTACGCCGTGCAGGATGGGCTGAAACACACAGCACTTTCTGCTCAAGCCTTCCCAACTGCAGGACCATCTCATGTAGAAATAAACGATGAAGAGCAGGAATGGAGGGAGCTGGTCTTCCGGACGGGTTTCCAGCAGTGCATCTGAAGATCACCTCTTTCCGGCTGGAATGACCTTCACTGGGGGCAGCCGTGTCTGTTGATATTGACTGGAAAACTAAGGGGGGGAACTACAGTAACGAAGTTTTTTTTTTTTTTTAACGATAATTCAAACTTATGCATTTTCTAATTGTTTTTTTTCCTATATTTATCCGTCATCCAGTTGACGACTGTCTCAGGTGGCGGGTAGACAGTCTCCCGTCACCTCCGGATTAGCCATTATCGCCTGCTGCTGTTGGAACTCTGCAAAGGTTGGCATGTTCATATTAGTGTGTTGGGGAAGGAGAGAAGTCAGCCTGCAAACCACCCCCCCAGGACTTTCAATAACCCTTTTAAGCTGTCAGCTGTGCACAAAGCGGTGACAGACATCCTGGTTGACCAAACGGTTATGAATGTGAAGCTCAGTGTGGCCCAGGTCAGGTCCCCCCCCTACATACCCGCAGGAGGGCCTCTGGAAATGCAGCCTCACTAGAAGGCCAAGCACACACCAGGTTCATGCATTTTATACCTTCAGCACCTCGTTGCTGTGTATTTAGTAGAATAATTTTTAGCAGAGGACTGATCAGTGTTGAGCTTGGTATAAAAACTCCGTTCCATGTGGTTGGTTGTTTCTGCGATGGGTTACAGGTCGTCCTTGTCAGTCGCGTAAGAGGAGGAGCTCCTGCTTTCAGCCTGAACTGTGACGTGTTGAGATCTTCCCCTGATTTACACCCCTGGTGCTCATTTTTTTCCGCCCACAGCTTTGTGGCCAGCATAGAACATTTAGTCACTGTTGCCCTTAAGCCAAAGCAATAAAAACACTGTCACTTTTGAGGTTGGAAGTCAAAATGAGTTTACTCTCCTCCCAGGAAGGCTAACCTACTGCAGTCTTGCAAAAAATAGATTAACTGGGGTGTCAACAGTGCGCATTGCGTAGTATAACCGTATCACAGGGCTCGGAGACTCCTCCGTCATCCTCATGCTGGCCTTCGCTCCATCCTTCCTTTTCCACGCTCGTGTCAATAACTCACCGCCTCCCTTTGCCAGGAGAGGTGGCTGATTCTTAATTCGCACCACAGTAGATATTTGCCCTCTTTCCGTCGTGTCAGAAGAAGCGATGAGCAGGTGTAAATTTCTACACCAACTCTTGGCTTTGTTGAGTTCCTGATGCAGGCGATTTCTGCATTCCGGCATCATTTTGCTGTGTGTTTTATTGGCTTTCAGAGTACGGCAAGTGGTGTTGGATCAATACCGTACTGGTGGTGTCTGATCGCATTTATGGCTCTCCTGCCAACACCGAGAGTGAGCTTCTCTTCTGTTGCTGCCGTTTGCTGTAGGCTGTACCCCCGGCACGCCAGCGCCATGAATAACCTGGGCACGCTGACCCACCACCCTGAGGATGCGGAACAGTACTACAGGAGGGCCCTGGACATCAACCCGCAGCACAACAGAGCGCTCTTCAACCTGGGCAACTTGCTCAAGTAGGTGACGCACACAGATGGACCCCTGGAAGCCAATCCGTTACATGTGAAAACTGATCTGAAGTGGTAAAGTGTAGGGTAATCTCTCAATCTGTGTGGAAATATGTTTTCTCCAGCGCTAGTCACTTAGCACCAGCTGTATGTTCTGCGCCATGTTTGACTTCAGCAAATTCTTGGCTGCCACATGGGGGGGGGGGGGGGTT
>UFQX01001215.1:17298-53940 GCA_900497675.1 Arapaima gigas | reverse complement strand
CGGGGGGGGGGGGGGGGGGGGGTCTGGAGAGGAGCTGTGTACTTGGTCTGGCGCTCATTGCGGTGTGTCCAGATCAGGTTCCAGACCTGCTGGAGAATGACATGAAGCCCACCCACCGGATTAATCACCATGGGTGACGCTGCTGGAGAAAGTGTGCAGACCTCCTCAGCGCTTTTTCTCCCGGACCCTTTGGGCGGGGTCGCGTTTGTACCTTGTCACCGTCTTGCTTTGCAAGAGGCCCCTCCGTATGATTCGTTTACTGCCAAGGTGACGTTTGGCTCAAGACCAATGTTGAGAGGTGTGTGTGTGTGTGTGTGTGTGTGTGTGTGTGTGTGTGTGTGTGATCTGAGGGGATGTTTGCATTAAGAATGCAGTGTGTGTAAAGGTGTTAGCAGTATCGAGAAAGATGAGTGGCGTATAGATGCTATTTAGAGACGTGCCAGTCGCTTGTGTGTAAATGCAAATTAGTCTCAAAATAAGACGCGTCTTTCCTTAAAAGTGTTCTTAATTATTTCAACACAGCGCTCCCTTCATCCCTTCATCCTCTTATTTTTTTAGTCGTCAGACTCCAGTGCTCAAAAGTTGCATTTATTTGAGCTCCAGGTAGTTTTTTTTTAATGTAATGATTGATATGCATGTGTGTGTCTTCATGCTTATGCAGATGTACGCTTGGTGCAGAGAGACGCGGTGTGTTTACGGTATTCGTTACAGCGATACGGGAACAGTCTCTGCGGCTCCATCCACAGTTGGCACTGGACTTCACGGATGTGTTTAAGTAACTTTCAAGGCTGATCGGCCGCTCTGAAGCAACAATGCTAAGTGACCTCGGACGCCCTGTCGCTTCCCCATTCACCGTTGTCGTCGTCCAGCGAAAGGGCCCTGACCCCCCCCTCACACAGCCGAGCTCCCGCCCTCGTATCCCCCGCCATGTCCCAAACCTTTTATTTTCCAGGTCTCAGGGGCAGGAGGTGGAAGCAGAGCAGCTGCTGAGAGACTCGATCCGCTTCGGCCCACACTTTGCAGACGCCTACTCCAGCCTGGCTTCCCTGTTTGCGGAGCAGGTAGTGTCTTTGTGCCGCCTAAACTCAAGCTTCAGACCCAAAGCACCTAACAATCTGCAGTGCTGCACTGAAGCCCCTCTGGCTTCTCAAATCTGCGTTCTACCTCTATCTGTCGCTTACCTGTGGGGTCCTGCTCAGCCGCCCTCACCGGACACGTTAGTGCCCGGCAAGGGAGTTAAGTGTGTTCAAACAGAAGAGTTAGTAGAACCATGTGGGGCAACGGGTGGTGTTGTGGTCAGATCCCCCTGCTGTTTCTGGACTCGCAGATTACAGGGTTGAATGCCACCCCCTGCTGTTGTACCCTTGAGAAAGACATTTAACCCTAAATTGCTGCAGTAACAGTTATTTAGCTGTATAGATGAGGAAATCATTGTGTGCTGTGCTGAAGAAAAGTGGCAGCTAATTGAATGAATGTAGAACACCCCCCCCCACACACACACACACACACACACACACACACACGTGTATGGTGCTTCAAAGAGGTCTGGGGGAGTCCTCTGTCTGTTAAGGGAACAAACCACATGCGTAGTGGTACCAGGTACCAGCCAAGGGTAATAGTGCAAGTTCACGGCTTGGTGATGCAGTAGCGCTGAAATAGAGGAGATATTGGACTTGATTATGACAATAAAAGAGCAGTTTGAGGAGATCGTATACAGCAGCACAGAGCTGCTTCCTCAGCATCAGTGATGTTTTCCTTCCCGTAGACACTGGACTCCTTGGCCGAGAGCTATAAGTCAGAGCCTGTGGCAGAATCTCTCCCTCCTCCCGGGGGCGCTGGAAATGGCGCTCCACTAAAACCAAATTAATTTAAAATCTCCAGATTACACAGTTAATCTTCCTGCTGGGAGGGGGGCTCGCCGATGCCTGGTTTGATGGCAGTCTCCAGCAAGGTGCCCGTGTACAGCGTTACTATAGGAACGGTCGCCTACGTGCGGTCAAGATTTCATCAAGACGTCTGCCATTTGCCATATGCTTGTTAATGCAGCGGTTTAATGAATTATTATGCAGCCACTGCATCTCTTCTGCGGGGTTGATCCTTCACCTGCCCGTGGGTTAGGGTTGTATTTGCTCAGCAAAACTGCTTTCGTGTTACTTTTAATAGGAGGGTGAAGGCTCTGGACGAATCAGACGCACACCGGCTTCTCCTCCTTCCCGTGAATTAACTGTGTTTCTGGGCTGTTGGTTCTTCTGTGCAGAAAAGGTTTGCAGAGGCCAGTGAAATCTACCTGCAGGGCATCGAGAACTGCCCAGACAGCTCAGATTTGCACAACAACTATGGAGTTTTTCTAGTGGACACAGGTGGGTTCCTGCGGCGCAAACCTGGAATACATTAACGTCTAATCTTGGAGCAGAAGGGCCATTATGCGATAGCGGTCAACACCACTGCTTTGCTTAATCCCGGAGGGTAGCTATTGCGGCGTGACCGGATTTCCCGAGTTCGCACGGCTCCAGTTATTTCCGTCGTCTCCCTGCCGCAGGTGATGGGGGGAGGGCAGCGGTCCACTACCAGCATGCCGTGCGCCTCAAACCCACGCACTATGTTGCCATGGTGAACTTGGGCCGGCTGTTGCGCTCATCCAATGACAACAAGGAGGCTGAGGCCTGGTACAAGAGGTAAGTGGGACGATGAGATCACAGCTGGTGTTCGGCGACAGTCGCCGTGTCTGAGGTACAACGCGCAAACCTGAGCGGGGTGGAAAAACGCGAGCAAAAGTGCCCAAAAACACAGATGGGTTTTGCTCATGTCCCGTTAGGAGCGGCGCTGCAGATCCGACTCTCCTTCGACCTCTCGGTCCAATTGCGCAGGCAAGCGGGAGGGACGGGCAACGCTGCGCGAGGAAACCAGTGGAGATGTTGTGTTTGATGGCTCGCTCTCCATGTGCCACGGCTCGCAGGGCGCTGCAGGTGACGCGAAAGGTGGAGATCCTGACACCCTTGGGGGCGCTCTACTACAACACGGGTCGCTACGAAGAGGCGCTGCAAGTGTACCGGGAGGCAGCTGCCCTACAGCCCGACAGCACGGATATCTGGCTGGCCCTGGTGAGAGACGAGGGGCCGGCAGCTGCCCGGAGCCATGCTGCATTACCTTCCTTCAAAGAATATACATAAATATTAATTAAGCCAACCTCCAGGATGTATAATTTATTTGCTCATGAGACGCTTTTATTCAAACGATTTACTTTTCTTCTATGTTTTATGAGGCGACACTTTTACTCATTTTTACAGCGCGCCGTTTTTGCTGGAGCGGTTCGGGTTAAGTACCTGCAGCTTAGGAGCACAACAGTGCTTTCCCTTCTGGGATTGTAGATGGCAGCCGTTCTGTCACAGGTCCAGCTCCCTGAGCACCATGCCTTTAACAGGCCCCTCTGGCTTCCAATTGCTTTTACGTAAACGGCGACGTCTGGTCTGCAGGACTTCTTTAATGGAGCGAGTCAGCGGACTTGGGGCGCAGGTTCGCTGACAGTGAAGAACTGTGTCGTCTAGTCAGGGTGATAGAGACTAGATCTCAAATGGCCCGAGTCTATAAATATTCCCCCGTCTTCGTATCGCTGTCTCTGAGAGCCAAGTTACAGTTTGCGCTCTGATCCCTGCTGAACAAAAGTGTAGTCTTGTGTTGTGAACGCAGACAGATTACATTTACCAGGGGACACTATGCAGATATTATCATGCAGTGTGGTACATTTTGCATCCATTTGTCAAAAACCCTTTTGGCTTCATCTGCGCTGCTTTGATTTTAGTTCTGCGATCCGCAGCTGTAGAGTTGTCCACCCTGGAAGCCTTCCCAGGCTGCCTGTCCCTGGCTGCGTACGGCGTTTACCGCAGTCATCTTTTTTGGACCGCGATGTAACAGTGTTTGGCGCACAAGATCACCTGGCTGCTTGTTGCTGTTTTTTGTGTCCTTAATTTGTTTGTGACCCCCCCTTATTTCCTACTTAGGCCCAAGTGCTGGCCATGGCGGGGCGGACGAAAGAAGCTGAAAAGATGACTTTTGGCATCATATCGAAAAACAAGGCCTGCATCGAGTGCTTCCGCCTCCTCTCCGCAATCTACAGCAAGCGAGGGAGCCACCAGCAGGTACTGAACCTGGAAGCCCGAGACCTGAAACACAGCACTGGACCTTTGTTTGTCTTGTCTCCTCTGGTGGGTTGCAGCTGATTTGCGGACGAAGACTGGGAGGAAAAGGCCTCGGGAGGGGCCGACACGGGGGGGGGGGGGGGGTTAAAGTGAGGGCAGCGGCGTGGCTGACTCGGCTGTGAAAACGCAACCGGTTGGCTGAGGCTGAGGGTCCTCGTTCTTGATTGTGGCGAACCAGTGGTGCTCTGCTCTGGAACCACACCCAAAGGCAGTTCAATCCAGGCCGAGAACAAAACTAATTTGTACACATTTTTCATTTGGAAATTCAATTTGTCATTTGTCTTTTATTTGTCTTTTTAATCAGAGGGGAGAAAACTTAAGGTGCTGTTTATCCATCTTCATTGTGCCTGCAGTCTGACAGTCTCCATTTCCAGACAATTTACACCTATTTCCTCTCGGGGTAAAAACTGGCAACGACAGGCTCAGGTTTTGAACAAAAAAGGAATACTGTACCTTCCGTTTGTGCCACTAATGATCAGAAAGACGATGACAAGATAGGAAAAGTAAAAGTTCTTCTTTAGTTTAGGCCATCGCTCCTTTTGTGCTGAGTTTAGATTAGTTCCATAAAGATGGTGTGACTTCTCCCATTAATGCTGCAAGGCTTTTTTTTCTACATGGTTCTGGGGTTTTGGGGAGTTTTGCACATGATTGTATGCTGTGTCTGTTCACTCATTCATCTTGCTGTTCTGTGTGCCTCTGATTCATTTACAGTTTGGTAAGTGGACCTCCAAGATGCACGTTTGAGTGTCCTGGGTGTCCCCTGGCGCTCCTCTCCTCCTCACCTCTCTTTCACGCCCTCCATTCCTCCCCTTCTTCAGGTTGTCCAATGACCACAATGACTCCATTCTTCTCCAGCTAAAAATAAGGCCATACCAGGACCAGCTGCACTTGCGGCAGCACGATTTCTCCCTCCTGCTTTGCAACACTTACACTTTTAGAGGTGTTGAGCCAAACCAACATTTCCCTCAAAATAGTTTTTTTATGGGAAATGTCTTTGTTTGACAGACAATAAAGCAGCGGATCTGTCTTGCTGGCAGGGCATTAAATGGCCTCTGATGATTTATGCAAGAGGGCAGCAGGTCTCCTTCTCCCTTCTCTCAGTTTGATCTCCCTTCTCCCATGAAGTGCTGCCTTATGTCAGCCCATAAATTCAAATCAGGTAATAAACTACTTTGGGAGCCTCATGCTGGAATGGATAAATTCAAAATAAATTGGCAGGGTTTAAAAGGGGAATGTCGATGCAGGTGGTTCAGAACTAAGCATCTTCTTCGTCGGAGATGTGCGATGATTGCCGTTGGAGGTTTAGCTCTCGGCTTCACCTTCAGCAGCACCTGTTCCACTAAACCCCGTCACTGTGTCTCCACGACAGGCACTGGAGGCTCTAGAGAAGGCTCTGGAACAGAACCCGGAGGACCCGGGACTCATGGCAGAGCTTCACTTCTCCAAGGGCAACCAGCTGCGGGAGATGAACATGCTGGACAGCGCCTTTGAGGTGGGAACACTGCTCCTGCATTTTCCTTCATCCGTCCTTCTCTTCCCTTATGTTCTGCCCACTCTCACTCAGCAGGTGCCCCCTGTCTCCCATCATCACCCTTCTCCTGACTGTATGCGCCTCACAGCACTTTTTTTTTGTTTTCTGTCTGCTTTCCCAGCAAATCACCTTTTCCTTTCACTGTCCTCTGTCTGGTTTTGCAGAAGTTCCCCCTTGTCTGAGTCCTGCCCCGCCTCACCTGACCGCTCTTCTTTTCTCTGTCCTATTTTCATTCTCATTCCTGTCTTTGTTTTATCACATTAATCTCTCATCCAACTGGGTCAACTTTCTGTTCTCACGAACACTAGGACAGTTGTGTAAGGAAGACTTGCGCTTCGTGTTCAAAGAATTTGGGGGGGGGGGCTTTGTCAGACTTGTCAAAAAAAAGGGGTGTAGTTGCATTGAGGTCATTTTAAAAAGTGCAAACCGCCGTGTGACATGACCAAAATGGGGGCTGTTTCGCTCTCTCTCTCACACACACACACCCGTGTGACACGGCTGCTTCTCACGGCTACATTATTAAACCAAGCTGGACAAACTGAGCATGAAACAGGACTAAACTGTCTGACCGTTTCAGGGTTTCTATCTCTGCACTTTTTCACGGGTGCTTTTGGTGTCATGTCTGTGGTTTTGTGCTTTTTTGTCATTGTGTGATTCTCTACGATTTTAGACGAGTTTCTTAGAATGACCCTCTGTGAAACACGGGGAAATGCTGTACTGCCTGTATCATATCTGTGCTTAACCTTATTGTAGAGTATTTCACAGTTCAGAAGGAGGTGTCCTTACCAGCATGGCTGAGCAAGTATGTCCTTAAAGCCCTGCTGCCACCTGCCTGTGTCCTCGTGTTGTTGCAGTGAAGCTTTTTGTTTCTCGAGTTGGAATTGTGGTGTTTAGCAACCTCTGTTTTTACTGAAGGACACTTCACATTCTCTTGCGTTTCTTCAGAGCTATAAAAAGGCTGTGGAACTTAATCCCGACCAGTCACAGGCCTGGATGAATATGGGAGGAATTCAACATATCAAGGTACCGGTTCAGCTGAACATTATTGATTACATTTATTGTTATTGATTATTGAAATATTTTATCGTTTTTCAATTAACGCCCCTCTGTTTAGTCTCTGAGGACTCCTGTGTCTGCAGGACTTTTGCGCAGCAGTTTATTTCCTTCTGCAATATTCAGTGGCCATGGCTGCCCTCTGTTTTACACCTTCAGAAGGCAAGCTGTATACTCTCAGCTTCTCTGTTCCCAGGGAGATTATTCCTTGGCCCGACTCTACTACCAGAGGGCTCTGCTGCTGTCTCCGGGCTCAAAGCTACTGAAGGAGAACCTGGCCAAGCTGGACCGGCTGGAGAAGAGGCTGAATGGGGCGTAGGAGAGGAGGCTGAGTGGAGTAAGGTTCCAACAAGGAGCAACCATGGAGAAACCACATGAAGGAACAGCTTTTCTTGCCACATCCTTGCTTGAGAGGAGGTGTTGGAGTCCGGTTGCTTGGACATCGGGGTTCAAAGGTTGAGGGATGTGGGCTGAAACGTGGAGGAAGGGTCTTAAGAGGTGACCTTAAGGTCAAGGAGCACATGGGCCAGATTACAGCCAGGTCTTCCTCCTGCAGTCTGGATACACTTTAGTCCAACATCACACTTCTAGCTTGAAGTTTTCTTGTGCTTCATTCATCCAAAAAAAAAAAGATTTTTCTAACTTCACCTTTTCAGCTTTTCTGGGTTTCTTTTTTAGATCAGTTGTAAGAAATGGGCTGTTTTGAAAATACTGAACATTTTGAGCTGCTGATGAGAGAACAAAGGAAAAATACAGCAAACACATATTTTCTCTTTCACTCTGCAGCTGTGTGGTTCTCCATCACTGCCAGTCCTTGTTAACTCTGTATTCAGTCGCTCTTCACACATTGTTCTCTCCTTGTGTGCTGTGAAGGAACAGCCTGACGTTTCCACGTCACACAAACACAGATTGACATTTTTGTTCATTGCGAACACAGCAGGACTTCTTGTTTTTGTTTTTTTGTCATTTCAGCTTAATACACAAAGAGGATTCTCAGATTAACACCTATATTTCATGTGAAGGAGAATGTAAAATAGAATGAAAGGGGGGAAAAAAAACTTGTGCAATGATTGTAATATTAAACTCATACCACAGTTGTGTATTATTGTTGACAATTGTTTTTTTCATTTTTACTAAAACAAATAGACTTCCATTGTCTACGACGGCTTTTAAATAACAAGCTTGACAAGCTTTTGGCCCAGTATTAAACCTCCAGGTTTATGACAGTGGCAGATCATATTGCAGTAGTGCTCCAGAAACGAGTGAGAAATGTCTATTACCGTGGGCTGTAAACACTCTGATTCTTACTGGCAATATTTTTCAGAATTAGATTCATTATGGCATCACACAGTAAATACAGCGACGGCCCCCCCTGGTTCTCATGTCACACAAACCATTTAGTGAGACGGGATTATAGCCGGAGGGGGACAGTAGGACTGCCAGGAACGAGCCCTTTGAATAAATCAACTAACTGAAATGAATAAACCACAGAATGTCTTCCAGGCAAATAGTCTGACATTTAATCTTTTCACAGTCTATTACGCAACCGCTACGTCACGTTAATAACTGTTTCGCCGAGATGATCGTGTGTCCAGTGACGTCAGAATAGCCAGAATGGGAGGAATGAAAGGGAGCAGAAGGAGCACCATCATGTTGGGAATATTCCAACAGAAGTGCTGCGGTGTGATTATTTTGTCTGTTCTGTATGAATGAGCACGCAAAGTTGTGGCAGCCTCGAGTGCAGCCGTATGTTTTCTCATTTTATTTATTTGTTTTCTTCGAGCGAAAGTTCACGCGCGCCGTTGGTGTCGCGTTGACGAAAAGTGCGGCAGCGACGAGCTAAAGGAGGGGAAGTCGTAGTCGCTTCAGATTTGGCCAAAGGATAAAAATATGTTGTTTGCAAATTTCATTTAAAACATTGGGTACTGGTTAGATTTAATTTAGGTTAAATTGCGAATGAACTGGGAAATCATACACTTTTCTCAAGCTGTACCTTTTTTCTTTCCTCACTTTTATGTGTAAGGACATTTACTTCAGCTCTCCATGTTGTAAAGGAACCTGTGTTTGTTAGTTGCGTTATTTTGTTCTGTAATAAAAGTATATTTTGTCAGCAGCGCTCTTGCATCCGTTTCAGTGTCACGTTTACAGGCAACGTCCCACCTTTTTCAGCTCGAGGGTCAAAGAATGTGGGAGAGTCTTTTATCCTTTTTATTTGTCGCGTGAACATTTAGTATATTGACAATTGGTAAGATTAAAGGAAACTGTGAGCTGCTTTACAAATTGATTTAAACCACAAGTTCATGCGATACTTAGTTACTGCGTTATAAATGTGGTGTTTAGTTTTTTTTAATCACCCTGTATTTATAAATAACCAATCAGCACCATCCAGTCCCATTCACTGAGCCCTAAGCTGAAGGAGCCAATCAGAAAGCGCTTGCTTTTGTAACATTTCTGAAGAACCAATCGGAATGCGCTGTCGAACGTTTCAAGCCAGCCAATAGGAAAGGACGCGCTGTAGGTCCTCGCTTCCGGTTACGAGCGGAACTCTCCATGACGTTTCGCTAACGCGGAAGAGCTGCTTAGAATATGCAGAAGCTCAGCGAAGTAGCGGCGGGGATGTGGCTGCCTGGTGGTGTTTATTAAAACATCAATTTATTTTTCATTCCCGCGTCTCCAAAGAAGTGGCAAGACATTCGCAGAGCCCCTCGGATCTGCTCATGTGAGTTGCTCCACACCCTTTGACTGATGTAATTTAGCCCGAGCTTTTATTTATCCGCTTAACGGTTTGGCTGCTATATGTCTGTGTCCGTTTCTCACTGTAACTGCCAGTTATTGCTAGACACGTAATTATTGCGAGGTTTGTGGTGTGAATGTAGGTTTGACTGACCTGCTTGTTTGATATGAGTAAAGAAAACGTTATAAGGTCCTGCTGTAACATGTAAACCGTGAGTGTTTTGAATGAGCTCCAGTCTGTGGAAACGTGGGCAACACTTGAGTGCAGCTGACGGTTCACAAGATGTCAGTGTCAGCCGTACAGCCCCTTACTGTGCTCCTTCCCCTTGTTTGGCTGCTGTCCTGTGATGCCCCCCCCCCCCTTCGAATGAATGGTTCAGTTGTTCCTCTGCCGGAGAATTATTATTGTTGTTAGACTGTGTCTGCAAAGGCAAATTGCAGTGTTTATTAGACACTCAGCTTTCCAATTGTTTACCCATTTTTACAGTGTGGTATTCTGAGTAACAATTCAGAGTACCTTTCTTGATCAAGGGTACTATAGCTGGAAGGAAAGCCACAACCTTTAAGCTACGAGGAGTTGAACCTAAAAGCTGCATCCATCCATCCATTTTCATGAAATGCTTTATCCTGATCAGGGTTGTGGTGGAAGGAAACCCTATCCTGGAATCGCTGGGCTCTAGGCTATGAGACTACACCCTGAATGGGACATGAGTCTATTGCAGGGTGGCCCCACACACACACACACACACACACACACACACTATGGGCAGCTTAGAATGACTCAGGTTAAACTCCCACTCAGACACAGGGAGGACATGCAAACTCCATGCAGACTGAGCTGGATTTGAGCAGCCCGGGTGCTATGAGGCAGCAGCTCTACTCTGTATTAATACCGAAATTGATGTCTAAAGAGCAGCTTCTGCTCATTAAAGTGATCTTCACCAACCACGCTTTTCCAATAATTAGATCCTGCAGCTGTGGAGCATCTGCTGTCTTTATTTTAACCTGAACACCATGGAGCCCACAGCATCTGGTGTGTTCTGTGACCGAATGCTCAGCATGGTCAACTCGGAGGACGTGAATGCCATCATCCAAGCTCAGAGGCACATGTGAGTGGCTGATGGGCGCTCAGGAGCTTTTTACCATCTGTCTCTGTAAAAACAGAACTGCTGGCACTTTGTGCTCCTTTAGGTTACTGTTCAATATTAGCTTTGAAGTCAAACCTTGCAATGTTATTCTCATAAACACAACTCCACATACTCTCAAATAATATGCTTTAACTGTTATTGGTCCCTGTTTTTTTAACCTTTATTTGCCAGTATTTTCTTTTTGAATCAATGATGGTCAAACCTTTGAACATGTACCAGGTTGGACCGTTTTGAGAAGACCAACGAGATGCTCCTGAACTTTAATGGCCTGTCCAGTGTGCGACTCCAGCAGATGAACGAGCATTTCTTGCATCACACCCGCACGCTGGTGGAGATGAAGAAAGACTTGGACAGCATCTTCCGGAGAATAAGGTGCTGCTCCCTTTCGGCTGCCGTGAGGAGAATCCCTGAGGCTTCGACTCTGTTTTCCACCGTTTGAGAGCTTCCATCTTTGTGATTGATCTTTTAAAATTAATGCTTTATATGTGTGGTGCTGCCAATATTATTGTGTTGGCTGCCCTGCACGCTTTTTTATTGGAGAACAAATTGAGACAAATTGTTGCCAGTGAAAGCATTTACCTCGCTGAATTGTTTCAGCATAGCAGTTTCCAGATGCATTTAACGTGATTTGTTTGTCTTGTATATTTCTCATTCTCAGATTTGTCAAATCCAAGGTACAAATACATATATAAATCTTCTAAAAAAACACTAAAAAGCCACATTTGTTTATGGCCTACAGGGCACTAAAAGGAAAAATTGCAAAGCAATACCCAGAGGCCTTCAGCAGTGAGTGATTTTTCACATTATTTTGATTATATTGTGGTTATTTAACATTAAGAGAACTTTTGTCCTGTACTGCTATTATTTGTCCTAATTTTATGAAATAGTTTTTCAAAGATCTTTTTTTTTTTTTTTTTTTTTTTTTTTTTTCCTGCTGCACACAGACGTCCACGAATCTCCCAACNTTTTTTTTTTTTTTTTTTTTTTTTTTTTTTTTTTTTTTTTTTCTTCCTGCTGCACACAGACGTCCACGAATCTCCCAACCTGGAGGATGACGACGAGGAGTTTGACCCTGTCCCACAAAGCACAGCCACCACGGTGACGGCCACCTCAGAGCAGAGCACTGAGTCCTGTGACACCAGTCCTGACATCATCTCCCCGACAGTGAGCCGCTGCTCCGAAGACTCTGCCCAAGAGATGCAGGATACGCCTACGTCAGACGGCCTTGGTGTGGCCGTGCTGCAGGACGAGGGCCCGGATTAGGCCCGAGGGAGTGGCCTGGGCACGGAGCGCTTTTTAGGCACTGACTGTGGCTGTTTTTGTTGTGGGCTGCGTTGTATTTGTCACACTGTTGTCTGGTGAAGGAGGACACGCACATTTGCATTATTCTCATGCACCACAAGTCAAGTACTTGGAATTTTGTTTTCCAGTTGCAATTTGAGGCTCACAAGGTATTGAACTACTCTGCTGCTGCAGTGGCCGTGTCATTCACGTTTGTATGTAGGCTTTTTAATGTGTACTCAAATATTTTCAAGAGATTAAGAGAATTTAAAAAAAAATTATGGTATATACAGTCTTATACATACACGGATTTTTATTTTTAAGGTTAATCTGTTGTTATTCTACTGAAAAATGTTTGACCATGAGCATTTAGTCTGTCAAGATATTATTACGCTAGAGTGGAGCTAAATAAACTCTCATCTTGATTAATAAATAATGGTATAATATAAAGCTTTACATTTAAAATATGCCAGCCAATGTACAAACTGAGTGAAATGTTAATTTATTTCTGCAATGTATTTTGCCCCAACGTACTGAAACTGTAATTTGTGATGAAGCTGTATTCTTTTAATATGTATTTGTTATGTATCTCAAGTAGCTTACTATGAATTGCCAAAGTATGTGTGTATTAGTCTCAGCAATAAAATATTTTTGATTGCTTGAACTTTTCAAGGTTATTTTGCCTTCTGAGCCAGAGGAGAGATAATGTGCAGGAGCATCCGAAGCCTGACCCGTATTTACAGCTGTAGAAGTTCCTTCTCGAAGGTCCAGCAGCAGGGAGAGAGTCTTCAAGTCACGGTGTTCTGGCTGCGGCTCCAGCAGCAACCCGAGGGTCTGAACGGCGGTTTTCGGCTGACTCGAACGGTTCCTCCAGAAGGCGGCGGCCGGTAGGGGGCGCTAGAGAAACGAGCGCAGTTTTGGACAACCCCCGCGGTATTTCTGTGGTACCGGACGGGGTTAAAGGTCATTGTGCTGACGATTACCTGCGTTCGGCTCCCGCCGTCCGACGGGGATGTGTTGCATGTTGACCGCCGGAACGGTGCGACTGTGTGTGGCTGTGGAGCGCGGACGCTGCCGTGGGGATATGGAGTGAGCGGAGCCGCGCCCTGAGCGCCGGCTGTCCGCCCGTCCGTGTGAGGGTGAGGAGCCGCTGGGCTGGGCTGGGCTGGGCTGGGCTGGGTTGGGTTCGGCGGCTCCGGTTCGCCTCACAGTTTCCACACGGCCGTTAAAAGCTGTTTGTCACGCGCACATCCGGGTTTCTAGTGTTTTTATGCCGCGCTGTTTTCGCCTTCATGGCGACACGTCCTGCGGAGCCCGGCGGGACGAGGGAGTGACGGAGTGAATGAATGGCGGAGTGAACGAATGACTTGAGTGTGAGAAGCGGCCGCACTTCCTGACCAGCTGCACAGAATAGAGACAAATCAGAGAAAATCACTTGAACCCGGGTTTGAGGCCCTCCGAGTTTCTACCCGCCTTAGTGCGTCAGACTGGCCGCTCGTCACGTGGACGGCTGCCGCAGAAGCGGGATGAGGAGGGACTAACAGTGTATATACACATCTACACACACTTTTGTATTAATGCATGTAAACAAACTTATTTATCTATTAATTTGTGGTTATCATTGCCTGACCCGCTCGCTCTCTCCCTGTACAGGGTGTGTGTGTGTGTGTGTGTGTGTGTGTGTGTGTGTGTGTGAGTGAAGGAGGAGGAATCGCCGTGTTTCTCCAAAGATGAGGCGGCTGTCCAGGAGGAAGGCTCTCAGCCTGGTGAAGGAGCTGGACGCCTTCCCTAAGGTCCCCGAGAGCTATGTGGAGACCACGTCCAGCGGAGGCACAGGTGACCTGACACACCCCCACATCGCAGCAACGCTTAGCTTTGTGGGCCTCTCCTCATGTGTTTGGTTACTGTACATGTGAGTGTGTTTATGAACGCATATTTGGCCTCTTCTGCCAGTCACATGTTGAAGGAGTGGGTCTGACACCCCCGCGCGTGTTCAGTCCTGCTGGCCTCTGTTCCAAACAGTACTAAAACCTTCACGAAGCAATTGTTTGACTCTCGACGGGGTCCTGACTGTGTCAGTGATGTGGTGTCACTCTTCCCCCCCATCAGTCTACACCTCATCGTTACATAACCTCTCTTCTGGGGTGATGTTTCACTTTGCTGATGTCTGGAGAAAGGTGTGGAAGTTATGACCCCCCCCGTTCTTGTACTTCTCCCACCCCCACCTGCAGTGTCTCTGATGGCATTTACTGCCATGGCTGTCCTGGCCATCTTCGAGTTCTTCGTTTACCGCGACACCTGGATGAAGTACGATTATGAGGTCGACAAGGATTTCTCCAGGTATGTGGTGCCAGTGAGACCCGCCTGTTTCCCGGGCATCGTTCTTCCTGTTAGAACCAACAACTTGTCTGGTGACGTTTTAATGGAAATAATAAGAAACAAGATAAACTGTCACAGACGTGACATCCAAGCAGCCATTTCTGTACCGTTCTCAAAGTTAGCAGGATCTGTTGATCAGATTTGTTTAGGTGGATTTATGCAAACATTTATTTTGCTTCTGTCATCTGTTTGACTGTGGAATAATTTTTGTGTTTCTTTTTACAGCAAATTAAGAATAAATATTGACATTACAGTCGCCATGAGGTGCCAGCGTGAGTATTTTCTTTCTTCCGGTTATTTCTTTATCCACTTATTTGAATTGTCGTGGAGACAAGGAGCAGCTGCTGTTCAGCTCAGCTTCCGGATTGTTCTGGGAAACCGAATTACATTTCCACCGTAGACATGTACACGATTCAGAGCCACCGTGTCGTTTTGTGTTGTTTGCCGGTGCAGATGTGGGTGCGGATGTGCTAGACTTGGCGGAGACGATGGTGGCGTCAGACGGCCTGCAGTATGAGCCAGTAAGCGTGACGCCGTGCTGGGTCACATTAGCGTTCTGTCAGTGACTCATAAAAGTCATAAGTGCGATCAGTAACATCGCAGCAGAGGTGACGTTGTTGTGTTTTTGTTCCAGGTTATCTTTGAACTCTCCCCTCAGCAGAGACTGTGGCACAGGTAATGTGCTGATTTGTTTCCCCATGTTATTGTTGAACTGGCAAGTTTTTCAGTTCATTTTATTGTGTAAGCGTAACCCTCCCCTCCCCCAGTGGTGTGAAATTTGACTGGGAAAGCAGGTGGAGTGTGTGGAATTGAGTGTCGGCTTCACTCTCTCTGACAGGACTCTTCTGCTAATACAGAACAGGCTGAGGGAAGAGCACTCTTTGCAGGATGTCCTGTTTAAGAGCGTGCTGAAGGGGTCCCCCACTGCCCTGCCCCCACGGTGGGTAGAGTGGCTTCACTTTGGCTTGTGTTGTTGTCCTGGAGGGCATCTTAACCGCGTTCCCCTGTCTCCCTTCCCCAGGGAGGACAACCCCACCCAGCCTCTCAACGCCTGTAGGATACACGGGCACCTGTACGTGAACAAAGTAGCTGGAAACTTCCACATCACAGTGGGCAAGTACGTCCCCTGTCGTCCCCCGGACTTTGCTTGACGCCACGCGTCTTGTCACATGGCATTTCCCTGCTGTCTGTGCCGGAGGCGATTAGGCTGGAACAGCTGGGCTCAGTGCAGGTCTGATTTATTTGCCAGTGATTCTCCTTTCCAGTACAGTGTTTCATAGCAGAACTTTCACACTACGGGAGGGATCACACCAGTGCGGCGCAGCCATGTGAAAAACCACGTGGGTGAAATCCCAGGAAAGCCAGTGCTCTTCTGCTCCAGTTTAACTCGGTTCATTAGTAAAATCTTAATTCATCTAATTGTTCTCTCATTTTTATGAAATGTAGACAGGATGCTGAGCAGTCGGCCCCTCGGCTGAAAGCAGTGCGGTTACACCATTCAGACTGTAGGGGCAGCGTAGAGGTGGCCGGTCAGGTTTAGAAATTCATCAGCTGCATCAGGAATACATCCAGTGGGATTAGATCACAAGGCAGAGGTGCTCCTGTCACGAGGGCCATTCCAGCGTCTAACTTCCTAAACTGTCCTGCTCAGGGTCTCGCTGACGCCCCCTCTGAAGCCTGAGTTATTACACGCGAAGCTGTGACACCTCCTGTCTGCAGCGGCGTGGCGTATTGAGTTGCCGTGGCATGTGTCTGTCTGTCTCCCCCGCAGGGCCATCCCTCACCCTCGTGGACACGCTCACCTCGCGGCCCTCGTGAGCCACGAAAGTAAGTTTCTGCCACTTGTTCTATTTTTTTTTTTTTTAACAAGGGACTTGTGAAAGTTTCATAATTCTTACTGTTTGGCATCTGTAGGTTTCTGTTATGTTCAGTACAGTGGTTTTTGGCAGCGGAGCTGTTTACTGCGTTTACTACACTGTTGAAGTACAGTAATGACGTACATGGTTGTGTAGCGTGCTGTTCCGTGCGCAGTGCTGTACAGGTGATGGGCGTGTTCTTCTAAGGACACATTTTTGGACCTGGTCTCAGGAACAAGCTGTGTAGAATAGTCAAGCAATAGGAACACTAATACATTCGTCATCTAAAAGTAATAAAAATGTGATATTGAAAGGACAGTATGGTTGGGCCTCAAGGTGATCTTCAGTTACATTTTAACTACAGGTGCCCCTCTTATGACTGCAGCGGGTTCCTACAAATCAGTTTGTTTTCATTGGTCAAACTTGCCATTGACTTCCACGGTAAAATTAAGTGTTGGTAAAACGGCACGGAAACTTGTCAAATGTTATTTAAATCACACACTTCCTTTCATGAATTAATAATAAATGTACAGCATTGTGTTGCTGTGGAGGCAGTAGATGAATAAGGATGGGGTGACAGGGTTGCCCTCCAGTTGCAGCTGGAAATGAAGGCGAGGGGACAGTGGAACTGGGGTGGCTGCTGTTTGTTGTGAGGGACCTACAAGGAGGGGACGGCGCTGCTGCCGTCTCCCCTCTGGTTTGGCGTGAACTCTGCTATTGCCTTGCAGCCTACAACTTCTCCCATCGGATCAACCACTTGTCCTTTGGAGAGGAAGTTCCGGGAATCATCAACCCGCTGGACGGTACAGAAAAAGTCTGCACGGATCGTAAGTTCAGCCTTCGCCCGTCGAGCTGATTCTTGATCTGTCAAACAACCATTACAAATGAGTGAGTTTATTGCAAGCTGACAGCGTCGGGTTGTGTTTCAGATAACCAGATGTTCCAGTACTTCATCACCATCGTTCCCACCAAGCTGCACACCTACAAGATCTCAGCAGACACTCATCAGTACTCTGTCACGGAGCGGGTGGGTCGCACGCCCTGAGGTCAGAGGTCACACTGGGTTTAGCAGCGAGCGCACAGGTGACGGTTAACCAGACCCTGTGTGTGAGAGGGTAACCCTAACTCTAGCAGGTGTGTGGGTCTCCAGGCCTTAGCTTGTTCTTTCCCGCTCTCCATATGGAGCTCCCACCCCTGGGTGGATCCTGGCAGGTCGTCGATCACCGTGCCGGAGCAGGTGGAGTCAGTGGCTCCTCTGAGGTGAAACACTGACCCCCCCCCCCGTCCCCTGTTTCCCAGGAGCGTGTGATCAACCACGCAGCGGGCAGCCACGGCGTGTCCGGCGTCTTCATGAAGTACGACATCAGCTCCCTCATGGTCACCGTGACAGAGCAGCACATGCCCTTGTGGCAGTTCCTGGTGCGCCTCTGTGGCATCGTCGGTGGCATCTTCTCCACCACAGGTACCGTATGAAAGCGTGAAGCTGTTTAGGTTGTGTGCGAGTTTGCAGGAGAGGATGGAGAGTGGGGCATGATGGGAGGTAAGTTGCTGGTGGCCATTTCGATTGTGGCAGAGCAACAAGTAGTAAAAGTTAGCCGGGTGTTTCAGTGGGCAGTTAAACGCTCTGCAGGTGGCCGTCCTCCTCCCCCCCAGCTGAGACACTTTGGACTACATCTCATTCAGACCTGCTGCTGGCCAGTAGGGAACCCTGTTGTACAAAGATATCTGCAGCCTCACAGTTGCTCTGTGGGCATCGCTACACCTTGCTGTGCATCTCAGCTGCTTTCCCCCCCCCCCCAGGGATGCTGCACGCCCTGGTCGGCGCCTTTGTCGACATCATCTGTTGTCGCTTCAAGCTGGGAGTCTACAAGCCCAGGAAGGTAAGACAGCCCTTCCTTCCTGCTGTCTTTTACAGCGATAGCCTGCAGGGGGCATCGTGTCACTGGATCACTGTGCAGAAGAAAGGGGCTCAATTCGCTAACCTGTCCTGGAAGGAGATGCTGCAGTTTGTCGACTTCAGTAATCTCAGGGTCACAGCAGCACAACCACTGCTGGTTTACCGTAGTAACGCTTCATTTTGAACGATCCTCACAAACCAGAGATCGAAGCCCAGTCAATACAGCGTAATAAAGTGCAGGGTGGGGGGTCATGAATCAGGGTTTGTGTTTAGCTGTAGTGGCCCCCCAGGGAGCTCTTTGGACAGCTGTAGATGTTGGATGAAGTAGCTGTGGGGAAAATGTTGAAACGCCTTCAACCCCCCCGGCCCTTTGCCCCAGCGTGGCGGCGCTGGAGCAGGAGACGCGGCTCTTCGTGGGAGGAACTCGGGTCTCCCTTTCTAACGGAGGTTGGTGTGCATTTCCTCGCAGGTCCCCCCCCTGGACGGACACCTGAACAACCACAGCCCCTTCCTCACAGAGAACCAGTAGCGGCTGCCGCGGCGACCAGATCGGCGACAGGAGCGACAGTCGTCTTCCTGCCTCAACGGAGCAGCTGCTGAGACCTGTTGGCTGTTCTGGCGTTTCTCGCATTCCTCACAGTCTGATAGGAGCAAAGCTGCTGTCCAACGTGCTCCTCACTCATGTGAAACGCTGGTCAGTAACTGCAGGCTTCATATGAACGTCATCTAGGAGCCAAAAGTATTGGGGGGGGGGCACAGATGTACAGAAAACAAAGAATGGTTAATCATACTTTAGTTTTTCAGCTGCAAACATTATTACTGGTGCAAAAAATCCACTCACAGGGGAACTCGGCCAGCAGTCGTGCAACAGGCACCATAAACCCCTCACCGCGCGAGATGTTTATAGATGAACTTACAGCTGTTTTGCTCTCCTCTAGGGGGGTGAAGGACATTTGTATACAGTAATGAGCGACTGGGTGTTTGGTGTCGTAAAGTAACTTGAAATAAAAACAGTAACTAAGGACATGTGCAGTAGCTGTTTTTGTTCAGTTACACAGCAGTTCGGCGGTTCCCCTCCTCCTGGACAAACTAACAGAGGGCAGCGAACCTCCAGCTCTCCTCCGTTCTTCTCCAGACCAACTACAGCCGTCCCGAAGCCACCGACTGACCTGAGGAAGCTGCAGCAGCAGGAGGCTGTGAGGCACCAGCACTGACCTTCCTCCTCACCTGCTGTACAGCTGTCATCCGACCTAATTCTGTACACAAACTGAGGTCCATGAAGAGAAGCTTCCTGGGTCTGCTGTGGAACAACCTGTTTGACCTGCAGAGCCCAGACCTGAACCTCATCACCACCCCTGGGATGAACTGGAGGGCTTCAGCAAACTGACCCTCACAGCTTCCACTTCTAAACTGAGGATTTTCTCCTGCTTATCAAACTGAGTACATCTCCCTATGAGGCTGTTCTTCCCTGTTTCCAACTGAACTGTAGGAATAAACATGAACAAACCCACCTGAGATGTTAGGAAGTGCAGAGCGTTGAAGGACTTGCATTCAAACACGGGACACCTGAGGTTCTCTCCTCCCCGCCAACATCCACATCCTTGTGGTTCAGTTCTCTTCCAGTTGTCCGTCTCTCTCTCTCTCTCTCACACACACATTCTTCAAAAACCAGTTCATTAAACATCTTTCTTTACATTTCCCTCCAAAATGATCACTTACCATTTGCTCCATTTGTTCACCTGAGACATGGAAATGACACCATGATTCTGCTCACATTATTTTTAACATTTTACACCCCTGCAGTAAAACAGTTTCTACCAAAGCAGCATTAAAATCACAGTGAGAGACTCAGTTCTACTCTGTAGTTGTTGAGCAAAAAAAGGAGCAGAAAACTGTTAAATTTATTCCCTTTTATTTCCTTTGTGACAATTTACAAGAGATGACAGCTGATAAAACCACACAACAGTCGACACGAACGCAGTGGGAGGGACCCCCCACACTCACTGTGTGTGACGCTGACAGTCTGACACCCAGCGTCGCCTCAGCTCTACATCAGGTGTGTGTTTGAGTACAGAGTCATGCAGTGGGAGGCTGTACATCCGGTGCTGTGTGTTTAGTGGTTTAAAGGACCCAACGCGCCTGTGAACAAACCAGTAGCTGTGACACACTGATTCTTTACCCCCCCCCAGGAAGGTCACACAGACGCTCTCAAAGCAACAGCATTGCCGTGGCAACAGTGCGCATTGGTGACACTCCCTGCTCGGGGCGAGTTTTTATTTCGCATTTGGGTTCCTACTGACCGGCTCATCGAACTTGTTCTGCCGTCTTCCGCTGAGCTCAGTAGCCCCCCCCCCCCCCCGGCTACACAGCTTCAGGAGGCACCACTCTGGACTGAACCTGATCCACAACAAGCAGGCTGACATCTGACAGCAGCTGATGGCGTTTCCCTAAGCGACCGTAACCATGGCTGCCCCAGTTTCAGGCTGGGGGGTGGGGGATGGCAGCATGTACTTATGGTGAGGAATAAGTGGAAATGGGAACAGGTTTCAGTGATGCCAGCGGACTGCTGGTCGACCACATAAATGGGGATATAAACCCATGTACACGCGGGTTTTGTAAACGGATGAGCACTGAAGTAGCAGTTCATTCAGTTCTGACCGTGACACTCAGTCCTGCATGATGGGAGAGTGATGGGAGGAGCATTGTGGGTAATGAAGCGGCTGTGTGTCGGGGAGCAGCGGATTGGAAACATGGCGACGGGCAGAGGGAGGATCCAGTGGGAAAGGAGGAGATGAGTGTGTGTGTGTGTGTTCCTCACACAGATGCTCAGACACGAAGGACAAACAACAAGCCAAGATTGTCCGTCCCGGACGGTGGCATTTGGCACTTTGACACTGTTTACTGCCAAGTCGGTCCAACACAGTGGGACTCCGGGTGTCACCTGGCTGCAGTCGCATTTCGCCTGGCAGAGAGTGACGTCCCGAGAGACCAAGACGGCGACAGAGGAGCAGAAACGCGGAGCGGTGGTACGAACATGTTTTGGGAAAATAAAGAGCCCTGGTGGGTGAACATATCCATAATGTGCCTGTATGTTAGTGAGATATTTGGCAGCAGCTGAAGAGACGGTGTGTGGGGGGGGAGAGACAAAGGTGACTAAGGTATGAGCCAAGCAGTGTGTGGAAAGCGGCTGATTTTTAAGGATTTTAGCTTTTTTTGTCCATTTTTTACCAAACAGCTTTACAAGTCGTTTTGGAACAACAGGACCAGAGTAGAAAGTTCCAGAAGGTCCCCCCCCCACACAGCGCAGGAGGGGGACAACAGACACATCACCACGACCACCGCCATCATCATCATCATCATCATCAGCGTCGTGACGGAGCTGTTCCACAGGGGCTGCCTCGCATCACAGCTACAGCACGGCAGGAAGGGTAAAAACACGGTACTGGTACTACCATGCAGGCAGTGTGTCACCAACAGGAACAACATCAGTCCAGACAAAACACGTTTCTCCACAACTTCTCACTGGGAAATACAAGGTGGCCGACCGTCCCCAGCGACAGCGAGGCCTTTATCTACACTGACGGAGTGTTGGGGAAACGGGAGGAGGAGCGACGCCTCCGAGCTCCACGTCTCCCTAGCTACTCCATTTTTGGTACTCGGCAGAACAATAACGTCTAACTTTAAATATGTACACAGTCGTTCAAATCCAGATTAACACAGAAACGCAGGTTTGTTTTTTGTCTTTTTTTAAACACCGTCGTGACTCTTTTTAAGGAGAGAAATCTGTTCGCCACACTGATAGAAAGATGAAAAAGTAGTAAAGTGGGTTTCGGTACAAACTGCTGTATAAAGAGGCAGTGTGGATGAACGGTGAGGACCCATCCATCCGTCGGCTCTTGTTAGCGGCCGAATCCGGCTGTCGCTCACACACCTCGAGCTTCGACCCCAACGTGTCCCTCCCCGCGGTTCCACCTGCTCGTTCGCAACATTTACGCTGAGGTGCGATAACAGTCCTTCAGCGACCCGCCATCATTACTCAAGTGCGCTTTAAATGGTCACTACTTCAAGGCATCAGGTCTGGACTTACATGGAGGGTCAGTGGGGGGGGCACAACGGACAAGGGGGTTATAAGTTGCATATATAATTTATCGCTTTAAACAAAGCCATCGTAAGAAAAGGAGGATGTCGTATTAAACGCTGCTGCTGAGACACTTTGCGGTGCGACGATTAAAAACAGAATTGGCAGCTTGTGAAGGAAAACAGAAAAAGAAAATCTCTCAGCGCCAAGTGAAGCCATGTAATGGCTGACATAAAACCATCTCGTCCCCCCTCCCCTCATCGCGGTGGCGCGGGGTACCGTGACGGGGGGCAGCGGGCAGGGCTGAGCTGGCGGTCGGTGGGACGGCCTCCTCAGTTGGTGAGGGTGCTGGATGCCCTGAAGTAGGACAGGAACTTGAAGCAGAGGCTCACCACGAAGTACCAGATGTTGCGGGCCATCTGGGAGCGGGCGATGAAAACGCGCCAGATGAAGACCAGCAGCAGCGTGTTGAAGGTGTAGCGGATGTTCCGCAGCCTGGGGGGTAAAGAAGAAGCAGCGGGGGGATGACGGGAGTGGGAGGCGTGGAGACGCAATGCCGGCCACCGCTTCCATGCCTCACGCCACTTACTTCCTCAGGTGCTGCCGGGCGGCCGGGATGTCGGACATGTCCTCGTTCAGTACGTACTTCTTGGTGCCGATGCAGTAGTTCTCGATGTACTCGGGCCAGTTCAGCTGACGCACATCGAAGTTGAAGGTCTGGGAGGACAGAGGAGGATGGAAGCATGTAAAGTACTGCATGTCGGAGACTTTAATACTCACTACCCAGAGATGCAAGTTGTACTGAAATAACAGAGCCATTTTTATCACAGTTAACCATAACCAGTCACACACGACACACTAAAGTAAATAAGTAATAAGTATAAATATCACAGTAAATAAGTAATGTGCTGGTTAGCTCTCAGGAACTAGTGGAGCACTAACTAAAACAGAGATACACGGAGCCATTTTAATATATCTTATTTGACAGGTCAGAATACACTTAAAAATACAGCAGGGAAATAATGAACTTTTATTTAACATCTTCTCATTGGAGCCACACAAATAGTCTCTTATCTTAGTAACTGTATCCTGCGTGTCCACGAAAGCAGGCTGGGAGATCCCGAATGGTGAAAAGATGGTAAAAACGCAATAAAGAGGGTAAGAGGGGGGTTCTGTTCCACAGAAAGTTCCTGCTGCCAACTTCTCTCACCAAGCATTATTCCCAACCCAGAAACACACACAAAAATGTAGAAATTGTAACAAAATGACGCCAACCTGTCAGAAATGAATATGATTAAAAGAAAAGATGTAACCAGTGTGAAACGGGTGAGAGAAATGCATGTGAGAGCAAGTGGTGTGCAGCAGTGGAGAAAACCGAGCCTCTGAATACACCTGGACACCGAGGTTACACTCCAAGTGCTAAACGGCGCAGCATTAAACACTGTATTACTGTATTTTTACTATAATAAGTAACATTGCTTTGCTTAACAGTCCGACACATTTTAATGGTTCCCACCTTCCTGTCCTCGGGGCTGAGCTGCCCCATTAACATGCTCATGTTGTCCGAGTTCCACTCCCAGTCCTGGCTGCTGAAGTACTCGAGCAGCCCGATAGCCTTGTGGAGCCTGTTGAAGATGCGCATCATGCTGGCGGTGGGGAGACGGGAAGGGTGTCTCAGCAACAGAAGCGCAAACTGAACTCTCAACAAAGCAACATATTCATAAACGCGTCGCTTTTTTCAAAACAGGTTACTGGTCGGTGAAATGTCACTTAAAATGTACTAAAATACCTAAACACATTTTTACACACTACCACCATCAGACTGTCAAATATTTGCAACAAAATTATTTCCAGTTTGTTTATTCATCTCATTCTCCACTCATTCGTAATAACTGCTTGTCCGCTGCAGAGCATCTGGGGGAAGCACACAGCACAGTACGGCGTCACCTGGATACACACCGACCACGTTGATGGTCTACATCGAGAACGGTGGTCATCCTACATGCATTTTACAGAGTTTTAGTGACATTTGGGGAAATAATGGGACACAGGCCCTCTATTTCTGTTTCCCGGTTTAAGTCCAGTCTTCAGGTGTGAATGAGGGAAACCCTACACTGTAGCTGGATTTGTTCTTTATGAAGGACACCGTCTGTGTGACTTGCAGAATAAGAGGCACAAAACACAGTGTAAAGAGAGTAAAAACAGCGTACAGTTTCTGTAAGGCCTACAGGACACTCCTGTACGTGACACAGTGTATTTGTTCATTTAACGCAGCTTTTTTCTGCATTCTAGGTTTGCATGAGAACCGTCTGGAACTTGACTTGTGACCCGTCAGCACGGCTGGGTTGACAGCCTGCGGTGTGTAGGAGTGGCGTCTCGCTTACTGGGGCTTCTGTCCAGACAGGCGCAGGTACAGGTCATACAGGAGGGCGGGGAACTTGTGGCTGACCAGGATCCAGTACTGGTTGATCAGGTAGTTGGACGTGATGTTCGCGTTGGGTCTTCGGAAGGCCTGTTCTAGAGGGTTCCTCTTGAAGGTGGACATCACATGGTGCTCTGCCAACGGCGACAAATGTCAGACATAGCATAAAAAAACCACAAAACACTGCAAAAAGTGTGAACTGTATTTTCTGGACTTCCAGTCTGTCTAGTGTATAAAACTGCATACCATAAAAATGCACAAAAAAAAAACTAACAGCAGCAGCAGGTGTTTTACCAGTAGTACCACACTGGACTGAAGAGGTTCACCAGACCACACATGAATTCATATTCCTAACAACTCCCTGTACTCTGCACCGCCTGTCCTGGTACCCTGTGCGACGGCGTTTAAATACGAGTGCACAGTCACACACCTCCAACACGCTGCTGCGAGTCCTCAACAGTATCACCGAAACGGTCAGAATCTCCTCCTTCAGCATCACTGTCAAACAGATCGGCTGTTTCTGACCGGAGGAGCAGAGATGATGCCTCCTGATCATCACTTTCTTCTTGGATGTTTCTGCAACTCTTTTGTTAGGAAGTGGAACTCCCGGTAAAGGCAACGTTATGTTAAACTGTACAGCAGGTTGTGCGCTGACTTTTATTATTATATACGCTGCACCAGAGTATAAATCACACCAGGCCATGAGGTGAGAAAAAAACTGACTTACAGTCCAGAAAATACAGTACATGGAAAGATAAAGGGGTCCATTACATTTTTATGATATTTAAACTCAGGTCACCAAGTGCCCAGTTACTAAAACTTTTTCTTTTTCTGCTGTTTCCACTGCTGGCTGAACTGCTACTACACAAGGAAACTTCTCACTGTAAAAACTAAACACCACAAAGGAAAAGTGTGGCGAGTTTCCCTGAGTCTGACAAATTCCGTTCTGCTGACGGCAGCATTAAAACCAGACCAACTGGACACCTGAGCCATTTACTCCTTTCAGCCATGAAAAAGGTTGCTGAAAGCAGCAAAAACGTGTTAAAAATGTTGTTTTTAAAGAAAAAATACTTTAAACCTTAGCACAACCTGTAGGATGTGGCGCACAGCCCTCTCTCTCTCTCTCAAGCGCGCGCGTGCGCACGCACACACACACACACACACACCACCTTCTCTGCTCCCTTCTTCATTTCCCAGGATGCTTTATTACAGTGATCCATCAAGCTGTTTTGGTGCGTAAGTAGAGGTTTGGGGGTTAGGTGAAGGTGGGGGGAGTGGGGTGCTTTTATCCTGGCCCCCCTGTTGCTTCACTGTCCCAGCTCCATCCACTGGGATCAAAGCTGCACCGCAGGGGGTCTCGGCTCTGACTGCACCTGCTCCACCCGACTGCAAGCTGGTTATTTACAATAACCAACACTGTAGGGGAAGGTGAGATGAAATCCGGCGCTAAGTGGAGATGTGGGCAAGACATCAACAGTCTTACGGTTGAGACCTAAGGCGGCAGGCAGAACCCGCACGGTCCCCTGTGGTGTCGAGATCCTCAGCCGCAGCCCCCGGCAGCCCTCTGTACCACGGCTGAGGAAAAATGCATGATTTCCTGCAGTGATCCACATTCTCCAGCCTCTGACTTGCAAAACCCAGTTCCCTGCTGCATCTCCCATGCCAAATGACAAGGGAGACATAATCCAAGTCCACAGATGACTGTCATATTAAAAGGGAGTGTCAGGGTCTGTAAAGAAGTGACTATTTACGGTTAAAAAGAAAATAACTCTACAAGGTCACCTACAAGAGGTGAAAAAATAATTCTCCCTCAGCGCCATCTTGTTTACATGACTAACTGCGGCGTGAGAATGGGCTGCCGCCGGACGGCGTACGTGTTCGGCATCTTGTGAGAGCGAAGGCCGTTTTGCTTATTTGCATAATTTGACAATATAAAACACCTGATGTGGTGTTCCACGGAACCAAAACAGCATTAAAAGAACTTTGGTGGTACGTGTAACCCCCGGTAAGGACTATCTTTATGAACTTTATTATTTAATACGGAAACCAATAAAACGAGCACCAACATGACGACGTGTACGGTTACTGCCGTAAATAGTTTTGTCACACAGCATACTGGTGGGCAAAAGAAAGGATCTTTCCCAGGTGCCAAATGACTCAGTTCTTTCAACAAGAGACAGAGCAAAGAGGACTGGAGTGACCCAAGACGACCCTGCGGGGTGGCGGGTTCAACCTGGGGCAGCAAGTGAAACAATAACATCCAGCAGGCGGCTTTCCAGGCCAGTCAGTAGGGGCTCAGAAGCCACCGCTCAGTTGTACACGCCGCAGTGGACACAACACAGGGGGCCAGTTGAATGTACAAGAACACCAGAACGTGACGGCAACGTCCGCCTCGCTCACCGTGGCACGGATTCGTTTTGGATGGGTGCTGTTTGACCAGGACCAAGAAACACAGATTCTCCAAATATTCCTGAACAACATTGTTTCACATAACCAACAAAAATGGTGAAAGACCAGAGAAACGCCTCCAGGTCATCAGTGTGACGCTTCTGAACGAGAGCTTCTGCATGGCAGGCCTCCTGCTCTGTATGGCTGTACGAGTCGGACACCACAGAGGAAGCAGGTCCTGGCTGGACACTGAGCTCCTGGAAGACAAGGCAGAAATGAGCGGACTGCCGCGTCAGAGTCGGCGTGCAAATACGACGCTACGGCTCTCCCTGTCCGGCTGCCACCTCGCACCCGGGCCGGTCCGACAGCCCCCCGTCCCCGGAGACCGTTCGTGCTCCCACATAGCCGGTGATGAACCGCGGAGCAGGGCCACAGAGGAGATCCGGAGCCCCGTCACACGACGCCAGTCCACCTTCAGGACTAAGACCCAAGGCCCGTTGCCATGGAGACAACCATTGTAATTCTGTTGCCGAATCTCTGCTGAATCTCGCCGCGCCGACTGGGCGGTAGCAGGACAGCAGGAACCTTGCTTCACAGCTACTTTTGCCACACAGGACAGAAATATACATGACACAGCTCACAGCAACGCTGAGACGTGTGACGACATTGAAAAGCCACAACACGTCCAATATCGTTTTATACGGGAGGAACGGAAACGGAAACCTTCACCTTTGCTGATGAATGAGCCATCATACATAACAGAGACATCATGAGGATAAAGACAGCACCGCGTCCCAGACACTTTCGATCATTCACTTGTATGTGAAGATAATTTACGTCCATGAATTAAAAATGCATGTTCATCATTTTTGCAGAGTCAAGAAGCAATAAACAAACACCCTCATATTGGTTACCTGAACTGCTCTGCTTAAAGATGCATTTGTATGTACGTGCACAGCTGGGAGCAAATTCCGCTACTTTTGCACAAATATAAGACATTATGTCACACGTTAGTAGCAGAAACGGGCAAATCTGTGGACCTAAAGCCCCGATACTTCAGTTAGATTCCGTCTACTCTCAGCGGTGCTCATGGCTTTCTGCTGCAGTTCCTGGAAAGCCTGCAGTTGACTTTACTACTGCTGCTTACTCCAGATTACCACACAACACCCCCATTTCGTAACTGTAAATCTGCATCACGTGGCGGACTCCCTCCCCCCATCGCCACGGCGACTCTGGACATCACTGCTGCGCTAGGCCTTCGGCAGCTAAATCAAACTACTCACTCTGGAGGAAAGAAACTCCTTTCCTGCACTTTCTGCCAAGTTTTCTGTCGCTCATCTTCATCAGAGTTTGTGCAGAAACCGAACACACATCCTACTTCTTTTTGCTCTTTTTTTGCCACCGCAGAGGAGGAACCTGAGGTAAAGACTGGAGCGACGAGGGCCGAAAACACACATTCGCCTGTGTGCCGATCTTCCAGCAGGGGGCAGACGTTTCTCATCGCTACTTTTGAAACGAAAACACAAAACGTATCTGCAGAACCTCATCGCCCCCCATTTCAGGATCATAAACAGCTTTGAGGAAAGAATGTCTGACAATGTTTTAGTGCCATGGGGAAAAGCACAGTATCTGGGTAGCGCAGACATTCTGGAATCTTGGAGAGGTTTTGAAGGCGGCAACTGACTAACACGAGACACGACGTCTGCTGCTGAAGCTCAGCGCCCGTGTCGGGCACAGCAGCCGGCTCACGCGGCACTCACCGATCTCTCCCCAGTGGAACGGGTTGATGCCTCCTGTCGTGCAGTTATACACCAGGACGGTTTTTGGTCTGAAAGGACAAGAGGAAGCTGATGAGCGTCAAACTGACAAAACTCCGCAGGTCTGTCTTTTAGGCTGCGGTGCTGAAAGACGGCGAGAACGGCAGCAGCCAGGTCCACGTTTTATTAAATAGCAACTATGAGACAATCCAATTTAGGCCACCTCTCCTCAGGGAGGCAGAAATAATGAGGGAGATTCAGAGCCGGTCACACGCACGGTGCCAACGGGATCTATTGTGGACATCCTCAGGACGGATGTTTTTATAGTGCTCATCGCTTTGGTGCTGCATCGCCTCCGCACCACTGCAGAGGAGTCCGGGAAGAGAAATGACTGTAGCTGCAGGCCAGACTTCAGCCCCCGAAACACGGAGAACCGCAGCTGTAAAGCAGCCACTCTCTCCACGGAGGTGCAGACGCAGACATGGGAGGTAAAGAGAGCTCACCTGTGCACAGCCGTGTACCAGCCGGCAGCCAGGGTGAGGTTGATGACCACGTCGACGGGGATGAGGTCCGCCACGGCATCATTGTTGGCCCTCATGGTGCGGAGGATGCCCTTCCCGGCCTGGCGAGGGGGGAATAGCGAGTCTTGACAAAGGAGGGAATCTCCACCGGCATCTGTCTCGTATTCGCTATTCCGCCACTTACGGCCCAGCGGAGGTTCTTTACCTCTGTATTCAATTACCCACAGCAGTGCCACCGCGTGACCCGAGAAGCACACTTACGGCAATAAAGACTCCGCTTGGTCCGTTGAAGTTGTCGATCCAGCCCTACGGAACAGAGCAGGATTTACACGGCTGGAGGTTGAAAGATGACACTGTGCACATCAATTAGAGCCTGTTAGAAATGCACAGACGGCCTCGAAACGGACGGCCGCACGGTGAGCTGTGGGCAACTTCACTGGCATTGGGACGCCGCTGTGCGGACACGCAGGGCGGGTCGGGCCGCGTGCGTTTCACCACGTCGGTGCGTCTAAGGAGTGTAGAAATGCTAGAGAGTGTCACACGTGCCACACGCAGGGAGGCCGGACCGGGTCATTTACATTTCTCCACCCCACCCTGCCTCAGAGAGCGAGTCCTCCGTACCTGAGAGGGGGCCACGCAGCCGGAAACCTGCGTTAATTCAGTGTACCGCAAGTCAATATCATTTAATGTAATATATCATGGAGTGATGTAACATAATCCGATATGACGTAACGCTTGCTGAATTGTCGCTCCTCAGGTTGCCACACGTTCCTACAGATCGAGAGAGTGAGCGAGTCCCGACTGGGTGGACAGCGCTGCCACACCAGCACTGGGTGTCTGGGAAATGATGCTGCATGCGCCTCTTCCCAGGTTCCCTCTGAGGTTCGAGTTTGTTCACTCCCTGAAAGTTCTGAAGCACCTGTTGGCGTAAAAAACCGATCCCAGCTGGCTTTGGCCTCAGGTTACACCTCAGACTGCATTTCATCTGGGCGTTGCTACTGCAGTCCGTCCAGCTCTATCGGATTCCTCACTCCAAGACACACACAGGAGGAGCTTCTTTACAAACTGCCACGGTATTCGTCATTATTTACTTAGACAATTACACAATCACGCAAAAGCACTGCCTGTTGTTCCGTGCAGGTGAGATTCAGGAACATTCTTCTCTGGCCAGCACTTTCTGATGGCGCCTGTGCCGCTGTCAGCAACCGATTGATCCATTTAAGCTTTTATCTAATTCTGAAACAGGGAGATTTCAATCTGAACCTTGCAGGAGCATTTATGTGTCTGCAAGGCAGGGAAGTGAACAATCAGCTTCAGAAACGGTCTGTAAAATCCAGGCACCCTGAAATTGGACTTTTACAACTACCCAGCTACACCCATCCATAGCCTTTAAAACGACAGCTATAAAACCCCATCAGGCCTGAGCTGGCCACTGACTGCGGCTACCAACTGCCAAGCGCGAGACGGGAGTAAAGGTAAAAACACAATGAAATATCACCGAGGAGAGAAGCAGACAACTGACAACCTGGGGTGGGCTGACGCTCAGGCATCTCCATCTATGGGAGCGGCACAAATGCAACCGTAACGTTTGACGCAACAAGGTTGTCGGCGGCTCGGTGAGATCAGGAGGTGCGGCGGTGGAGTGGCGGTGATATGCGATCGAGGCGTCGTGTGATCGCCCACGGTGGGGGGGCGGGGTGACCGTCATGCTCACGGGAAAGGGCTCCTGCCAGCTGGCTCCCACGATGGAGGGCCGGATGATGGCGATGTTGAGTTTGTCGCTCTCCTGCTGGACGACGCACTCGGCCAGCGCTTTGGTGTAGGTGTAGGTGTTGGGCCTCTCGCCGATGAGCCGGGGTGTGATGTCGCGCACCATGCCGTCGTCCATCCACCTGGAACGTGGGAGGGAGAGCAGAGCGACAGTGTGCTGTTACAACAGGGTGTTGCTGACAGCGGGGTGATACCTTCGAATAAATGGTTGCTCGCGTTCGGTTCACGTGGCAGAACAGCGTGCGAGCTGCGAGGTACAGGCCCGTGTGGGGAGGTATCCCTCTACACTCACTCCAACGAATCGATGAGCTTCTTGGGCTCGACGGGCGGCGGGTAGATGACTTCGTCGATGTGCCTGCGGTTGCAGTTTGCATAGGCGGTGGAGATGTGCACGAAGGCCTCCAGGTTGTGCATCTGCTTGGCCAGGCTGAGCAGCTGCTGCGTGGCGATCACATTCAGCTGCAGGGCGTGTCTGCGGAGCAAGAAACACACTGGGTCGCTGCTTCTTAAGAGCCTCCGACGAGCTCCCGCTACGCCGTGGACGCAGGAGAAGTCCCCTGCTGTGCTCCCGGCCACGCTGAAACCCGGGAACGTTCGGCACCTGGGTCGTCGCCACCGTCTCGATCGGCGCTTTTTTTCCCAGTGCAAATTTAGACCGTTTTTCCTTCCGAGCTACAGTGCAGATCGCAACGTATCAATATGCGTAAAATGTGAATAATGGGATTAAAACGACGATAATGCAGATTAACAAGAAGCAGCTTTGCCAGACAGAAGCTATTTAAATCCCGTCAAGATGGGAAAGAGCCGTCTGGGGGGGACCTGTTGACGCGAGGGACCCTTTCGGAAAGGTAGGGAGGGGGTTGCGGGAGCCATGCGTGAGGACATGTTGACGTGGGACGTTTTTGAGAAGTTTTGGGTCGGCTGTGAGCTAAAGGAGCTGCGGTGAGCTGCACGTGACCGTGGGCAACATGTTCCTGCCTTTCTTTGCAGCAAGCAGCATTTTATCATGCTAACTCTTTGCGATGCACAACCTTGCTGGATCCGGGGGGGGGGGAACAAAAAAAAAACCCGCAATACTCCAGTCCTTTCACCCCCCCTCCCCCGTTCAAATCCAGGATGTTTCCTAAATAAACAAAAGCATTCAGACAGTTTCATCCTGGCTACATTATCAATTTCAAATTCCATTTATACCATGTATGCTGGAGAGTTACAGAACCCCGTGAGAGTAAAGCAAACTTGACGTCGCTTAACAATTACACAGGGACGGGTTTTAAACAAGAGAATGCACCAGGGAGTCGCTAATCGTCAGGATGTCGCCCAGTGGCCTACAGAGACAATTATGGCAAACAAACCTGTTAGTGATTCTCCAGCCAATGCACTGATTTATCGCTCCTGCAAGGCAGCTGAGTTGCAGGTGTCTCTGGCAAGACGGCGGCAGCACGACAACGCGGCACCGTGCCGGGCTGCCTCCTTCTCTTCAGCCAGTACTACGTTTCACTCCATTATGTTGCTGGAAATAACGTCAATTTGTCAATGAAACCTTTTCTCTTGCCTTCATTAATAACTCCAGGCAACCTGAGACTAAAATGCTTTTTTTGGACACCGACTGCGCTGGAAAGACACCAGGAGGCAGCAGCCTGCTTTGCCGACGGAGGCGTCGATGGGGTCTGGCGATCTGTAGGCAACATGGGGGTGGGAGACGTCGACTGTTGTCTCACACTCACTTCAGAGGCTCGTCGAAGCGGATGGTGGCCGCGCAGTGGAAGACGATGTTGACGCACGCGCTCAGCTTGGCTGCATCCTGCGGGCTGATGGCCAAGCCAGACTGGGTCAGCTCACTGCTGATGGGCACCACCTTCTTGTGGAAATCCGGGTTTTCTTCCCGCACGCGGTCAAACAGCTGCAATACACAAAGCACGACGATGGCACAACACATTTATTGAACACAAATATGTCTTTAATTCACGTTTTTCCCCCCAGTTCATTCTGCAGTTCCTTACTCATTTATACTGCACTTCTTCAGATGGGTCTCGATTGATAGGCCCCTTCAGAAACACTCCCACAAAGAGCCTGTTGTGCGAGCGAATGCTTCAACTCTACAGCCATCTCCTGCCTGCAGATGTAAAACATGCTATGCTGCAGTCAAGGAGACCCTGAACTCAGAATGATTCCTCGATTCCAATGGATTCGCCCACGGGAGGCTGCCTTTCAACTGTAGAACCTGTACCTGTGGGCACAGAACCTGCAACAACCGGACGTGCAGGAACAGAGTCCTGCTGTGTGGAGAGGAGTTGGTGAAAAGCCCTGGGGATTTGCGTTGGGTTCCAACCTGCGTAGTGTGAGGATTAACAGCTTTCAGCGGCCAGCCTACAGCTCGACTGTGTTACAAGAAGACTGACGCACACCCCCGGCATCGCTGCTCGGGTCTCTGTTGTTCAGGGTAAGAGAAAATTCTCCAGCCAGGCACAGGGACAATGGTGTGGCTCATCGTGTCTGCAGGCTGCTCTCCCTCTCACACACACCACAAATGGGACTCGCTGAACAGCATGGCAGCAAAGCTGTAGTTCTTCTGCATTCATTCTGGATCTGCTCCTGGTACAACACTCAACATTGGCTACAGCCGGTTAGACTGGAGCTTCTCGGTGCCCCGCAGACACAAGTCGCCTCACACAGACTGCACGCACAGGTATAGAAACAACCACGAAGGCCACAACTAGCTTCCCCCCTCACAGGCTGTCGAGGGCCAGACAATACTGGGACTGACTGCCGCCACTGGCCACCTCCTACCGTACCACCACCACGGTTGCACTGCTGTATCACTTACCCACAATACCCACTCATTTGTCTTCATTTCCTTAATTTATTTACCTATCCTCCAACTACCTCATTCTGTCTGTCCGATTAGTGTTTTGTGCACTGTGGTCCAGGAGGAATTGCACGTCTCGTGACAATAATCTTGAACCCCCGAGTTGCTACGGCCCCACTCCAGAATCTCGCTCCACAAATCCGTGGCTGACTCAAGCATCTAACCTTCTTCCACTGGAGAAGTTAACATCTGAACTGCATCGCAATTCGGGTGAATTCAAACCACTGGACACCTTTTTCAGACTGCACCACATGACCATCAGAGCTAAACACTGGAAGGTCTGGCCTTCATACTGCATTTGGTATCTGCATGCAGGTGCGGTTTCTCAGGACGCTGCTCGTCTGTGCTGCTGCCGTGACGCTCGTGTTTTTCAAACAGAGGCAAAAGATTTGCTTGGCTGCACATCCTGCTTGCCTGAACGTGCTCAGTAATCTGACGTTCCGCCAACGTCAGAGCCGGATCTACAAACCTTCAGGAGTGGATCGCTGAAGCCGGGCCCTTCTGCATCTCCACCTTCAACCGCAGGAGACAATGCAGGTCAGAGGAGTTGCGAAGCTCCACCAATGAGCCTGTGTGGCCTCCACTGTGACCTCCACCCAGAGCCATTTGCTCAGCTGAGCGCTTTACTGCAGCAAGCAAAGTTCAGCACCGCGATCAGGGGACTCTTCTGGGACTTGAACTACATATACATTTATTCATTTAGCAGAGGCTTTTCTCCAAAGCTACTTACAGAACTACTTTGCTGATTTTCAGACAAAAAAGCGGACCATTATAAGGGTCTCCACGTTGCTTACAAGTTGCCCATCTCTAGGTCCAGCCAGCAAATCCTCACACACGAGGAAACAGGGGGGGGGGGGGCACACATGTGCAAAAGACAGTGATGACACATGATGCGGAGTAACTGCACAGACTGTGAATGTGCTGTAGTTTTGCTCACATGAAAAAAAAATTAAACCTCATACAGCTGACCAAGTGACTTAGAGCTGCTCTCCTATTCTGCCAGAGCTGCTCTGGTAGCTCCTGATGACCCAGCCGAGTACTGCCGAGCAGCGCGGAGCTATGTGGAGCTGACCTGAGCCGACCGCGGTAAGCACAGGAGCCACTCTCAACCCGTTACACATCACACTGAAGTGTAACCATAGTGCTGCAATAACACTGGTGCTAGAACCCTACACAGGGGCACAAAGAATCACTCCAGCAAACATCTGCTGCGCAGGTCGATTGTCGCATTTTTAGGTTTGGCCATGCAGATAAGAATGTAATAAAGCTCTCTCAGACATGACCCGGTTGACACGCTAATCTCCCAAAGTGCTCACGGGGGTACAGTCCTAATGCCTGGCTTTAAAATCGCCTGAGAGACGTGTGAGGGAGGATGGCCACCATCCACGTACCCGGGGATGGGGTTTGGGGGACACCAGCAGTGGGGAGTCCTGCGTGGTGAGGTGCGGTGAGTAAAAAGAGGGCCAGGGATGAAGGACAGCGGGAGGTAAAAAGAGGGCAGGGTGATCAGATTGCGCTGCCAGCCGCTCCGTTCAACTGGAAGAACATTCCAGAGATTTGCTGGGGCCAAGCCCAAGTTGTGCTGGCTGTGTGCTCAACAAGTGGAAACACAAAACAGAGGCAGAAAGAGGAACGTGTGACCTCAGTGCACAAGAGTCACTCAGCGAGGTTCGGGGAGGGGGGGGTGTCCATGCTGGGAATTGACCGCAGCGCGATTGTCGAGACGCAGAAAATGGCACGAATGCGGCTCTTGAGAGAATCAAGGGAATCACTCGGGTCGTGTTTGTGGAGAAAGATGAGAAAAACAATGGGGGGGGGGGCAATGACTGCAGAACGGGATTGTGGCGACTGCTCCGTGTCCCTGTGCCAGCCTGCTGCTGGCCCTGAAGCCCTGAATCAGGCAATTGTGCATGGACCTTGTTTTTTTGTGGTGGTGGGTGGGTGGGGGGGCAGACTGGTACTGCTAGGTTGGCATTGTTTCATGCTGCGTAATCACAGAAAACACACTGAGGGGAGGCAGAAGGTACACAGGAACTCGACAAACAGACAGCAGTTGTTAGATGCTGGAGCAGTTAGTGCCTCTGCCTTCGGACTTAAAAGACCCGGGTTCAGATGCTGCATCCTGCTGAAATATTTATCAAGGTACTTAACCTGAACTGCTCTGGCAAAAACACCTGCTCTATAAGAGAGTAAATCAGCGTAAGCAGCTTAACACCGTGAAAATAAGTAACTGTGAGACCTGGCAGAGCGTCGTTACGAGGAACAAAACCATCTTTTGCCCATCCTCCCAACCCGTGGCCTGCTGGAGGCGGCCATCCTCGCTTCTGAAAAGTGGAGAACTCGAGGGTCCTTGAGGCTCGGTGGTTACTCAACGTGACGTCAATGGGGCCGACGTTATGCGCCCGCGAGCTCCTGTTGCTGCTCCTGCTTCAACATACGCACAGAGGCCAACGACCAAATGGCCCATCGCGCACGTGAGCCTGCAGCATCTGCTGGATCCTTCTAGGTTAGAGTGCCAGGTAGCGGGTGTTTTCCTCACAGTCCCTCTCCGAGAACATACACACACAGACCACAAAAAATGGTGAGGACAGCAGGGCAGCCAAGTGTTCTGATTAAAGAAAAGCCACCGACATGTTTCCCGCTGACCAAGTTGTTCCAGCCACACAACAGTGCTCTTGCCCTAGGGGGTTTGCAGCCAATCTAAGAGCAGCACGAGGGAGGTGATGTGAGGTGAGGCCTGTGTCCCCCCCCCCCCCCCCCCAGGTG
>UFQX01001215.1:0-17281 GCA_900497675.1 Arapaima gigas | reverse complement strand
GGGGGGTGGTGTGGGGTGGGGCCTGGTTCCCCCCCCCCCCCCCTTTGTCTCTGGTTTCTTCTCGTCTGCCCCACTTTCCTCCTTGCGCTTTCCTGAAACTTCCTATTGTGCAGCGGAGCAGTTTGTCTGAAGAAACGGCCCTCACGTTCACATCTAAGTTCTCATCTGCGCTCACTTGCAACATAATAAAGCCGGGTCATTTTTACTATAGTAATTCAGGCTAAGTACCTTTCTCAAAGGTATTACAGTCAGACTTAAAGATGACAACCTGAAGCACCGCCCACTATAAGGTTGGAGGAACAGAGAGAATAAGGAAGTTAAATAAGGTCATTTTCACGGTGTGTTAAGGAATTGGTAACGGTGAGACACTCCTCTCTTACACACTCCAAGCAGGGTCTATTTTCCCTCCTTGCACTACGACAAGCTTGCAGCACATCCGCTGCTAACCACAGCTGGAGCCGTGAGCGAGAGACAAAAGCGTTAGTAACACATGCAAATGGCTCCCTCGGGCAACTGCTGGTAGAAACGCCTGGCCACGTGCTGGAAAAAAGCAGCAGCTCAAAGACACTCACACACAGACACACAAAAAAACGCCTCCTTCACAAATACACAGAAGTGCAGCCTCCTTCACGAGACGCAGGAGGCACAGCCACGGCCATTAGAGCCAGTTTGAAGGATGTCTTGCATATCAAGGTCTCAACTCTATCCCCCTCAAAAGGCTTCAACCCAAAATCCACTTCACCCCATTTACCCTTCCTTTCCCCGCTCAACCTTTTCTGCTAAGCAGCTAGACAGGAGCTGGTCCTGGAAAAGCTGTGCAAGACGACATCCCCCCTACGGAGACAGTGGTACTAAACTCGACGTCTGGCTGTAAGGCTTCAAGATGGATGGCGCTGGAGACAAAGTGTGCCGTCAGACAGCAGGGTTGGCAGATTTTGCCTAGAATGAAATCACATCTCACATCTCCACAAAACATGATTGATTAGCTTTTCATAGTGCTTTCTGTTCAAAACATGCATAAAAAATTAAGTGCATGGAAGCCAAAACGGATCCTGCATTAAGAAGCAATTAAGAGAATTGGGGATGTGACCGCGTTACTCACCGAGTCGCTGCTGCAAAGCCGCTCGGCTTGGAGAAACGTGCTTCTCCCACGAGCCACTGACCACCTCCGGTAAGGTCAAGAGTGGCATAATCAGACTTTCTCAGCGTGTCCCTATGCTGTACCACTTAGGCTAATTTATGGGACAAACCCATTTCTAAACAGTACGCTCATTTATTCATCATTACTCTCAGTGGCAGTTAAACCAGTTCCTTTGTCCTCCATATCTTTAGTGGAAAAAGTTAGATGGTGTTCCTGTATTAAACAAATGTCTTATGGTGACTGAACTAAAGCCTGTGTGCTAACTAAATATGGATGTGCTTTCTCATCTGGTTGAATTCTGAATGCTGTGAAGGAGCTACTGTGAGTTCTGAGTAACCTCGATGAACATAACCCTCTCCGATGTGGAAGGCCTCTCGCTATCTGGCTCGCTGTCATGCTTCTCTGTCGTTCTCTTGTGCTGACTCTCATATGGTCTCTTGCTTCCACCCTCAACAGACAGACCACAGAGGGCTGTTTCTACTGAATGATAGAGAGAATGGCCATGAGCTAAGGGAAAGGTCATTTGGGTGGTCAATCATTTTTGAATGGTTGAAATTGCTCCCGAGATTCACTGCCTACCATCCAGACCACCTACAACAAGAGCTGCGTCAGAAAAGCTCATACCCTCACCAAGGACCCTGCTTACCCTCTCTGTTTAACCCTAACCTGTCTGGAAGATGCTGTGGCAGCCTGTGGATCAACACCACCAGACTCAAGAACAGTTTGTTCCTGCAGACTGTCAGGCGGTTGAATTCCAGTAAACACAGGGGATGACCTGACCCCCCCCCCCACTATCCCTTTATTCTTACCTTATTTATAATCGTCTTTTTTAATTTATTTCTATTATTCAATTATTCAACTCAACTCAATTATTATTTCATTTACTTATCTGCTCAATGTTTGTTGCTTTGTGTTGTTATACATATTTAGTGTGTTGTGGACCCTGATCCTGGAGCAACTTCACATCGTTGCCTCGTGTACTTCTATAATAAGGCTGAGAGACAAAGTGAACCTTGAAACTCCTCTTATTGCCCTCAGTCTCTAGGCATCATCCTCAAACTCAGCAGGCACCACCAAGATGATGTGCCTGAGGGCCGAGCCACACAGCCAGCAGTTCCATGCAGTGCGTGGCCTGGCATTCGGGCCGACCGGCTGCGGGATATCAGCGGGGCTGAGATTTCAGTGCTGGAGTGGCGGGGCGCTGCCGTCCCTGGTGGCGACAACTCGGCAGTCTCAGCCACGACATTCGGGGTGCTGATTCATCTCACAAACACCTGCTCATCTGCAGCCTAATTATACAAAACACGTGGTCTCTCCAGCTCATCTCAAATCAAAGTGAGCTACTGGCAGGAAGCACATACAGTAAATACTGCCAACGCACAGCACTGCGAACAACACAAACACAGCTCAACATTTTAACAAGGCAACAGTGCAAGCAACAGTAATAACTGTAACGGTAAATAGAAGGAATTTGGCAATGCCACACAGAACAAAAGGATGATGTTTACTTGCATTTGTGTCTGTTTACGGTCTGTATGAAGAACACACGGACTATATAGACATGCTGTCCGGCAGTGGAGAAGCAGGAGACCTCTAGACCTGAGACAGATGCACAGTCCTGGTCCATGTCCACACCTCTGAGTAAGACCTTTGTCAAAGGATCACTTTCCACAGACCTTAACCAGAATTCGGAAGTCTCGTCCCACTTTCACAGGAAGATATGCAACAGTGAAGAAAAGGAACCATTGCTGCCACTTGGACCAAACATACCATGACAGCGCAAGGTGTCCTGAATTTGGTTGAACCTGAGCACAAGAACAAGTGAAAATGAGATCTGGATAATGGACAAGGAATCAATCACAGATAAACATTTACACAGGAGGAAGTGTTACGTCGTTGCGGATGACAGAAAGCAGAAAGAGAAAAGAAAGGTCTGGACAGGATCCCAACTTGTAAACTGTCCAAATGAGGGGTGACAAGTTGTTGACTCCATTTAGAAACTGAGGAACACAGCGATGAACAAGGTGTAAGGAGTGTGCAGGAACACACACACACACACACACACAACGTTACAAAGGAAGATGCTGTAATTATGCAAGGTGTAAAAGTCACGATGTTCTGCCACGCCCTGCTTCCTCTTACATTTCCTGCTTCCCCATTTTAGCACTAGAATAAAGCAGCAAGTGACTAATTTCCCTGCCACCTGAGGAACCCACCGGCAGGCCGGTGGCCGGGGATCTGTGGAAACCTCAGGTCCACGAGAAACAGCCTTTGCCTCCTTTGTCAAGAGCCCCGGCCAGAACACGTCTGTCACAGGCCACTTCACAACCCGATCGACAGCAGAAAACCCGAACAACAGGACGGCAGCCGCATAACAACCTGCTCGGGACCAAAGACGAGGGGCCGAGGGAGAGCAGAGCTCCGCAGAACCTCCCCGCACACCCCGAATGAGTGTTTACAACGGTCACGGTGTGGAGAAGCACACAGGCTCCATTGTGAGGCACGTCCTGCAGATTTGGCAGCAGGGGGGAAGCACAAGCAGGAAGTAGACACTTAACACAGCCTTATCTTGGGCAACTTATCAGGTGCTCTGACACACCCACACAAGATGGACCCAAACACAAACTTCTCTCTCCATTTACATGTTTCTTTTTCTCACACACCACAGTGGTTGTGTGCACACACACACACGCGCATGCACTCACTCACACCCCAGGAACTGAAACACTGTGCTTCCAGAGCACCTCCGGCCTCGAGTTACGGTCCAAACCGGTGCCTCATTACACCCTCATTTGGCAAGTAGATACATAAGCACTTCACTTGATCAGCTGCTGCAGTAACTAACCGTATTTTTTAAATTTCTGGCCACCATACTTTCTGATTCAGTTGAAAGAGCTACTGCCGCTGCAAAACAAACAAGCAAACAGCTGCTAACAACAACCTGACTGTCCAGTATAGTCAGCCATGCTGGTGTCAGTAAACATTTTCAGTTTCTGCACTCTAAGATGTTTGGACATATTGCTGATATTCACAATATATATTTCTGTAAGAAAAGGGACACATTTTTAAATGACTGGTAGGCTTGAGCTGACTTGCAGTGTAACTTAATGCACGCTGGATAATGAAATGTAGCTGTGAGGTTATTTTGAACAATGTCCAGTTCACAGTTGCAGTCTTTTTTGAGGAGAGCAGCCCTGCTCTACAGGGGGCAGAAAATAACACGGGGGGCTTACGGGAAGTGCTGGTACGCAAGAAAAAGTTTCCCTGCTCCAAAGAGGAAAATGAAGAAGTGCCAACCTCAAGGACTCGTCATACTTAAGTCAGGTTTGGTGATCTCAGGACCTGGTGGGTCTCACAGAAAGAATGCTGGTTACATCAGCTGTAATCCTGAAGGGAGGGGGAGGAATGGATCCATCCGGAATCCGGCAGACATATCAGGTTTCCATTACCCCCGCTGGCAGGACACAGACACCACCAGTCTCTTCATGGACGCACAATTCCACTGAATGCTGGCATTCCATGCGTTCTCTGTCCTTCCCCCTCACGAACACTCGCCGGTCTCCCAGCATTCAGCTGGGTGTGGCCAGCACACCTACGGTGCTCAGGCATTCAGACAGAGGAATTTCTGCTAAGATGCACAAAATCACCAGCCCAACAACATAAAAACCCACATGCAACTGTGGGCTTGCAGCAGAAAAGTGGAAAAGCAGCTGCACTTGGCTGGTGTCACCGATCATCCCCTTTCAGAGCTGCGCGCCTCCCGTTGCTGCCCGGCCGGGAGGGCTTTAAACGGCGATGAGTGACGGAAGGAGCACCTGGTCTTGTGTCCAATCCCTCGCTGACAGCGTGAATGTGTGTCAAGCACCAGGTCCCTGTCACACGCTCGGGACCGTGCGGCTTTGACCCGCTTCTGCCTAAATGGTGACCGTTCACATAAGTCTGATTGCTCAGCTTCAACGCTGCTCTGCTCCACACACCAGTCTGCATGACCACAATTCGGATCATGAGCTGCACCTCAACCACTGGATTTATGATGTCGCCTCACCGGGCTCATTAGCTGTCGTGAGGTTCATCCCACAAAACTACACGTTGCAAACACTTTGGCTGACTAGAATACAGTTTACATAACAAAAACATCCCAAAGCAATTTGCTTATGACTTACCAGAACACACTAAAGTGGGGAAAAAATACTGCCAGGTTGAGGAATCTCTCAAACCGTTGCTGGGAGGCAATACAGCAAAACTTTTGGGGAATAATTTTATTCAAGTCTGAAAAACTGGAATGGAACCCAAGTAAATAAGTTAACGTACACTGGAACATACTATAATATACCACACAAGTTGAACGTAAACATTTAGGGTCAAAGACGACAATCAGGATGTGGGCAGCAAACTATTTCCAGTGTCCCAGCACACATATGCAGTAATAACTGCAGTAGCAAGTGAAATAAAACTACGTTTGTAAAAGTGTGTTGTCACAGAGACGTTCAACACAGTAGGCATATCAAATGCGGCAAAACCCAGCTCAATGCTCATTCAGCATATGCCCGGAGCTGCGAACTGCCCAAGCGGTCGTGTGTTCTGGGATTAGTGTCACCCGGGCACCCTGACATGTCCAAACTCGTGCCACAGCACCTTGGCAACAAAAACAAAGGAAAAAGGCAAAAAGGGAGAAAGAGACAAACAAACCAGCAATTCAATTTAGAGCGCATCGACAAACAAAAGAGCGGGTCCTAATCTTTGAAGTGCTGTTAGTGGCACTGTGGTCAACTGAAAGGATGAGAGAAATGTTGACAAAGTGTGGCAGGATACTGGTAGGTCCTTGACCCCTGCTGTCTCTGTAGAGCTGATTCAAACCTCCATCACATGTGAACAAACGTGTTTTTACGCAAGTCAAACTGTGTGACAGGAGGATACAGACTCAGGAATTCGGGTTTAGTGTCGCTTTATTCTGGAGTGCACAGGTTGAGGGGGGGTTCAGGATGAGTCTCTGCTTCCCGGTCTGTCGCTCTAGGCAGCATCCTCTAACTGGGGACAGCAGGGGCTTAAACAGAGGTACCACAGCAAGGGTGTCTGTTGATCCTAACCAGGTGTGTGTGTGTGTGTGTGTGTGTGTGTGTGTGTACAGTGTTTCACAATGCTGCGTGATGTGTGTGAGAGAAAGGTGATGGTTGTTAAGGGCCCTCNGGCTTAAACAGAGGTACCACAGCAAGGGTGTCTGTTGATCCTAACCAGGTGTGTGTGTGTGTGTGTGTGTGTGTGTACAGTGTTTCACAATGCTGCGTGATGTGTGTGAGAGAAAGGTGATGGTTGTTAAGGGCCCTCTTGCGTATGTTTGCTCTGTGACTATGAAGTTCATGTGTGTGCCCTGCCTCTCCCGTCCCACATTGTGCTACTGTGCTACTTTAAACCATTATATACATCAGTGATTTTCTAAAAGGAATTTCAGTCCTGAGTACATTTCTCAAAACTGGACACAAGGGCTTGAGAGCAACCAGTGTTTCCAATTGTCCCCTCATACAACACTTGTGCACCATTAGATCATCGACGCCTATTCAGACATCATTAAATGAGAATGCGAAGGGCTCCATAACCGTGTAAGTAACTGCTGTCGAGTCTCTGTCTAACAGCGACTGGACTCTAAAAGGGACACAGCTGCATACAGTCCATGGTGTTGTCTATCCTGCTAGAGAGCTTCAAAGGCTTGTAGATATGCTGGACCAACTCTGGGATAAAGTCCATGTCTTGCACACCTTCATGACCCATTTCCATGCACAGATGTGTGTGTGAGTTTATCGACTTTGCCGAACGTTATTCAAAAGACGCTAGTTTTGCATAAGCCTCTGAATAATCACTAGCAGCTAAGCATTGAAGATATGGTGTCGGGGCACCAGAAGAGGAGCAGACAGTTAGAGAAGCAGAGAGGGGAGATGGAAGGCTGTGCTGGAACAGTGTGTGTGTGATCAGGTGCCAACAGGAGTGTAGAGGTATTGTGACACGGTGCAATGTTCACTCAGAGCTGCGCACCCACCCTCCTCTCACCTTGCACTTCATCATGTCGCTGACACGCTGCTGCATGGATTGGCCAGCCTTGGGCCGCACCAGCACGTAGACGGCGCTGACCCCGGGGCAGCAGCGCAGCAGTTTCTCCACCAGCACTTTGCCCATGAAGCCCGTGGCCCCCGTGATGAGTACGCTCTTCCCCGCGTAGTAATCGGCAATGCAAGCCATGCTGGCCAGCTGAGGGCGCGTGCGTCACTAACTCTGTTGCTCTCGTCCCAGCCTGTCCCAGGGGGCACCTGTGTGGGGAGCAGAGATGACCAGATGAGCAGGTGACACCGAGCAGAGCGAAGAGAAGCCAAATCGTAGACTGATGGGTGTCGCGGTTCCTTTGTATCACAGACGAAGACGGGTCAATGCTGTTGAGCAGTTTTTCTCATTTATAATCAGCTTCATTCATAACCACAGGCCATTAGGTGAACGGGGACACGAGGGGCTCCAAAAGCTTCCCTCTAAATCCTGGCTGCAGGGCCTGTTCAGCTGCGAGATGCAGCCAGAGAGGCTGGGTGATGCGTATTAGCATGCTGCTGCTCACTGCGGTGTTATCCTGATGCTAAGGCAGAACAGGAACAACGCCCAGCCCCCAGCTGCCCATTTGCAATGGGGGGCACTGTGGATCACTCCTCCTACCCTTGACGACGCCCTGGTGGAGAGGTGAACAGCGATTCTCGGATTTCCCAGCCGCTGCCCTATACACCGTTTACCCAGCTACCACCCGGTCCTCTTCTGCACCAACAAGTCCTGCAATAAACCCTTCAGATGGCACGGTGCACCAGTGACCCTCCTCATCCAACACCGCCATCAGCCCCAACCTGCAGACGGCCAAAAACCTGGACCTTCTCACACGTGTTATACGCGTTTCATAAACAACCGGAGCACAAACTGCACAAGCTCCATCCTGTTATGGCTGCCCGCTATCTGCAGCCTTTGGGGCCGTGACCACAGATGGCCTCAAGGAGAACTCCCTGCTGCCCCCACCATCGCATAAATGCCAACTACCCACAAGGCCCAGTCCACAGGGTTTCTAAACAGAGCACACTTCCATTAGTGGAAAAAAGCAGCAGAGAAGCAGTGACATGAATGAATGGAGACGAGGGAAAGGCATGTTCATCAGCTGGATGAGACACGAGACTCATTTCACACAGCCCAGAGGGTCCTGATGAATATCATACTCGCCTTTTCCCCCTCCTTTAATCCGGGGCCTTAATTGAATCAATCCGTTCTCTAATAGCACTGATGCAACGGACTGTGTCTGCGTATTTAGGCTGGGAAAAAACCTTATTAATCAGAGTGTTGAGAGACGCGGCTGGCCAGACACAATGGGACACGTCAGAATAGAGCGGGCAGCCCTCCGTCCCGAGAGGGTGGCACCGCGTTTGTTTACTTCAGGGACCAGATGGGATGAAGAGCGAGTCCAAATGAGAGAGTTCATTTAGGGCTTGAGCCACAAAGTGGAACCGATAAAGAAAGGCAGTAAAACCCCCTTGGTCTGCAAGTGTGCCTCGCTGCTGTATGAACGTGAGCCACTTTCCCAGGATGCTTCACTACCTTACAGGTGAGTCCTTCACTCAGTGGACAATGGAGCTGTGATGAAGTCACTCTGGGACGCCCTTTATACCAGTGCTCAATCCAATATTAAACCAAGAGTTACAGCAGAAGGATCGCCAACAGTGCAGATTCCCACACGGACAGGAAACCACGGATAATAAAAGCAACCGTTGCATGTCCTAGATGGATAACAGACACCAAAAACAACATAAAAACTGGCAGTAAACTATAAAGCAAACGAGGTTAAAGTTTAATTTCGCTCAAGAGCTGATCTAATAGGACTTGTTTTAGGAGACACCGAAGTGGTTCACGAGACTTTTACAGCGGTAGGAACATGTAGGTCACCGGCTGGCACAGGGACCAGCTCCTGTGAGGACCTCGAGACACAGAGGCCATCATCTTTCGTCACCCCGGGCTGCCGTGTCCGCAGGCCACGCTCACGACGAGGACATGGACCGCAACCCACGGCCAACTTCATGTGTGAGTCCTTCTCCTACTCTGTGCCATTGTTTACAACACGCCCACATCTGCTCACCTTTATTAAAAGAAACTTACTTTGCGAAGCTACTTACAATGATTTCCCCCGTACGTTTCTGTGAAAAAGTATTCTTGAATTTATTTCATATTTGTCACACTATTTTCAGATCTTCGCACAAAATGAAATATTAGACAAAGGAAACTTGAGCAAACAACACACGGAACGAACCAGTGAGTGTGAAATACAGCAGTTTTGCAAACAATAACGGGCTTAAATTCCTTAGCAGTGAGGAAAGACTAATATCAAAATACCGGAAGAGTTTAGTTCCAGTTGTTGCTGCTAAATGTGGTGCCACCAGCTATTAAATTTAACAAAATAATAATGTAAAACTGTTGCGTTTACGTTCCCTTTCTCTAATATTACATTTTGTGTGAAGATTGGAAACGACTCAGTGTAACAAATATGCAATAACAGTGGAAGTCGGGACGGAGCAGATACTTTTCCACAGGACTGTACGCAGCTGGGTCATTTTTACAGGAGCAATTCAGGTTAAATTACTTTCTCAGTGATACCACAGGAAGATGTGGGCGAAACCAGGGTAATGCGAGTTCTACACAGAAACGTAGTGCAAAGGACAGTGATGTGTTCTCCCCATACGCTTGTATTTAAAACAGGCCTTCCTCTCTCTCCCGTAGTCTTGTTCTTCTCGAGCCACAGGGCCACCATCCACCACTCGGCTTTCAAGCCCACAAAAGACAGGGTGGGGTGCAGCTAGCTTTAATGTTGGTGTTCCCTGTCACCACGACAACCGTGCAAAAATACACCCGCGGTTTCCTCTCGGCAGTTCACAGCTTCTTGGCCCCGTCCTTGCCTTCCGTGTCTGCTGTCTCTCAATCAAACAAACAACCTACCCCAGAGGCCTAAAGAACAGCAGCTGCTGGGGGCCTGAGCACGATCGCCTAGATAACACAACCCACACGGATTTGTACAAACCTTTTCACTGCCTCGACTAATCCATTCATGGCGAACGGCAAGTTCACTCAAAGTTCACTAGCGCACTTCATGATGCCCCCCCCCCCAGATGATACTTTTTTAAGAGGCAAGTACTGCTGTCACTAACCTCAGCCAACCGCAACCCCTGTCCCTGGAAATCATGGCTCAGTGTTTTATGGCCCTCCTTCCCTGCCTTATGGAACTATGGCAACACCCTGCCGTCTCTCTTGCATGACTACACGTTGACCAGTGACGTGCACAGACCTGCAGCGCGGTATGATAATGGACCAAAACGCCCACATTGTTCCATGAGTAAAACATGGTCTGCTCACATCATCACCACCTGTGCTGTCACACTGACCTTAGAGTGACTATAGGAAGCCACCAGTAACATGTGGTGACATCAGGAACGGAGTAAAAATAATTTAAGCCGAACATAGACCTGTTTATCTGTTTGGCAACAGGTCCTCTTTGACTCGTCCTGTCAGATCCACCAAGGCTCATGGCAACAACAGGCCTCGACTGCCACGCAGCAGAGACGCAAACCTGAGGATGGACCCTGGGCAATGACTCCATTGTGTCATCACAAGTCTACATCACACACTGCATCCACCAAATGTAGTAAAACAACAGCGTTCCAACATGGCTTGTTCAAAAAGCAACTGCATGCAGAGAGCAAGCAGTCTGCAGCAGTGGTTCCCTCTACACCAAACAGTCCAGCTGGCACAGCACCTCCACCTCACTCACACACACACAGCTGTTTCATCGCGCTGCGATGTGGATTTGCTCCTGAGCAACTTCTTCCATTGTGCCACAGAAAAGCACAGCTAGAAAATGGACTTCCAGGCTCAGGAACCACTCAGATCTGAGATCCGCCTGCTCTGTCAAACACACACATGCTGTGTAGCTCATACTTTACACTAACAGAAATGTCAGTGCAACTCAAATCAGTAGATTAAGAAAACAGTTTCACGTGACTAGGGTGCACTGGATCTTTTAAAAACTTTAACTTTTTGCCTTTACTTTCATCCAACTGCTAATATGCTACTTTTTATTCATTTCAATTCAGACATTAAGTCTTAATTTTGCCAACCTTGGAATGTCTTACATTTGGATTGATTTTACAATCTGGATCGATTTTAGCTGCCGCAAATTCCTACGTATTCACCGATGTCCGGAGTATATAGTTACTCCAAACAAGCGACCTGTGAATGTAGTCCTGCGCTCGCATGTCTAGTAACGGGAAGAAGGATGATTCGGATCGATTTCTTCACCTGATCCAGCGTCATCTTCATGGCTCCGGGAAGACGGGGCATCACTCTGACAACCATCCTCACAACTTGCAGCATTGGATCTCACTCTCTCTCTNCTGCGCTCGCATGTCTAGTAACGGGAAGAAGGATGATTCGGATCGATTTCTTCACCTGATCCAGCGTCATCTTCATTGCTCCGGGAAGACGGGGCATCACTCTGACAACCATCCTCACAACTTGCAGCATTGGATCTCACTCTCTCTCACACACACACACACACACACACACACACACACACACACACACACACACACCAATCGGCTCCAGCTATGGAGCAGGCTCAGCAGCATCACCCCTCAGGTTCAGCCTGCACAATCCAAAAAACTAGAAAAGCATGTCACAGTCAGCCAAGGACAAGTGCTAAGACTCCACACTGATCAAGGTGAAGTGGAAAGAGGAGGATCGCATTTAACACACCTGTACAGGTATCTAGATGGTCTTCAATTTTTTATTATGGGTTCCAAGTGCACACCTTTGATGTGGTGCCATCAAATACGAAGCTATCCCTTCAAAGATTAATGTACCGGACAAGGAAATTTGAGGCTACACACCTAAAACGTTTGGCTGGCTTCCTCATGCGGATGGCATGATCGTGGAAGAGCCTGGAAGCCACTGCTGAGCCGTCACTTGGCAAGACGACTTAAAGATTTCAGGCGATAGGATATGGTGTGTGTGCTGCATACAAGCACACACTTTCGAAGTGATAAAGTCTGGAACCCACTACAGAGATGAATGGAAGATCTGGCTGGCACAAGGTATGCATCTTAAGGAGGACTGCAACAAGCGTTGGCACTTGTGCGCCCCCAACATGCCAATTGGAACCCCAAAGGGGGGGATTTCAGGGGTGCGTTCTGCAGGGTCTCGACTGCTTCCTGCACGTGAGCCAATCGTATTGACGCAGACGGGCAACGCCGGGCACCGGTCCCAGCAGCAGCAGAGTACTGGCAGAAGATCAGTCATAGTACCACCAGGACCCTGAACCGCCCTGCGTGCGGTTTCTTCACCCGGCAAGAGACACTTAGCAATAACGGCCAGACTGGTCCTACACACGTCAACACGCATTCGACACACGTGGATTTGTGTACTTCAAGTTTTACATTAAACTGTGCAAAGCCCTTGTTAATAAATCTACTCAAGCAAACCACCACAGATATTCTGAACATATGGAGGTCCCTCAGAAAGAAACATAATACACAACGCTAGAAAATCTTTGCTACACATAAATCGAGAAGACAGTTCTTTTAAACGTGAAAACTGATCACAGTGCAGTAAATCCGCAGTGTGTGTTTTTTTCTGGGAAAAACTGGATGCAATCAGCTTTGCGTGTCTGGCGGGCAAGTGGCCAGACTTAGAGGGATTAAAGAGAAATGTGGCTCTGTGTCATGGCGTCATCGCCTGCCCCCTTTCCTGAGGGTCCCGGGACAACTCCAGCTACTGGCTCAAGGATGGAAGCCCATCCCCTCGTGCAGAGGAAGACAACACGCAATCCACACTTCCTGGGGGGGTTTAAGGGAGACAGGAGGTCCAACATCCGTGTGACCCTGTTCACTCCAAACGCAACTTAAAACATTCGACTGAGAGGAGTAACACGGAGCAAAGAACCAGGCAGAACAAAGTGTTCTCCAAAATCCAGGCTGCTGGCCAGGCAGAAGGTGCAGGCGTAGTTTACGCTGCTATCTTGCTTGCACTGGGTAGACAGGCACTGCCCTACCCAACCGACGAACAGCCAACCCCTTCATTCTGGAAATGCGAGTACTACGCACCTCGGTGTCGATCGGTTCCAGATCACAGGACCACTTTGCTGCTGACGTCAAGAGGAAGTGACCCCTTTATGAGAACCAAGAAAGTGATGCCAGAGATTAAACCCTTCAGCACTTTCCCCACAGAAAGGGAGTCCGGTCCCATTTGTGGACGTCTTGCAGATGTGTAAAGCAGGGGACTGGTCAGAGCGCTTTCAGGAGGCAGCGGGAAAAAGCAGCTTTTTCTTTAATGCTTTAATCCCATGCAGTCTGGCCACTTGCCCAGATGCACGAAACTGCAATAAAGCTTTAGATCCGAACCTTCCTTACGGCTTTTGAATGTAGGATTCTGCAGCCAAAGCCCAACTTTAGCAGGCAACTACAAACATGTATCAACATTTCTTTGTTTTCAAAAGTGAACTGAGCAAAGGCTCAGAAATGGAGAGTGTGGAAATCGTTGATACGTGAGCGGTGTCTTCAGTAGACAAGACGTTGCTGGCAAACAATAAAAAGCCACCTTTCAGATCTGGGACTCCTCCATTTGGGTGTTACTCATTAGGGTGTTTTCACAAACCACTTACGCAGATGTTTTCCAGGAACCACTCGCGCTTCTACAAAAACGCACCCGCATCTCACCTCTTGTCCAACATGTGCTACCACATAATTTGCGACAAAAGCCGCANCTGGCAAACAATAAAAAGCCACCTTTCAGATCTGGGACTCCTCCATTTGGGTGTTACTCATTAGGGTGTTTTCACAAACCACTTACGCAGATGTTTTCCAGGAACCACTCGCGCTTCTACAAAAACGCACCCGCATCTCACCTCTTGTCCAACGTGCTACCACATAATTTGCGACAAAAGCCGCAAAAAAAATCACGCGTACATTTGTGCACCTTTTTGTGTAGTTTACCTTGCTGGTGCCTTTGTGTTACTTATAACACAAGCAAACATGGCGCTCAATTGGGACACAACTGCACACGGAGGCGTACGGTTTAGCAGCGATAAAGCAAGCGATAAAGTGCCGCACCTCCAACAAATGAGATTTAAAAAGACCGGCATACAAAGCAAAGAAAAGCATTCCAATACCGGACCATGTAAAGGTGTGTGCGTGGGGACACATCCCTCACCCACACAAGAGCCAGTCTTTGCGACATTGTGGAAGTCGACTGACAACTTACAATAAGTATTTTGCAAAAGGCCGAAGGGGTCGTACAAAAGACAAGCAATGAAACTGTGCAGGAGGTGCAGTGGCTGGCACTGTACAAGTCAGCCACCAGTACTTGTTTATTTTCCTCCCTGGTTTTTCGGAGCATTTTGTTTCTCTCTCCTCAGCTGCCAACTGGCTGATTTAGGCAATTCTCTGGATGCCTTAGAAGTACGTAGTCTGTGTCATGACAAACCTGGTGCCACCCATCAGGAAGAGTACTTTATAAGAACATATTGAATCAAAACTGGATTGAACATTTTTGTTATTTTCCATCCTACACAGTGAAGAGTGGGGGTTGTTGTTGGGTCATCATGGAAAACATCTCGTGAACATACCACGGTGCCTCTACACACTGATCTGGTTTGTTGCAGGAACGTTCTCCCCGCTTCCCTTGAGCAACCTACTAATTCCCATGGCTCCCAGGAGACACCCGTATGCCAGTCAGAGGTTCGATTCCAATCTAATGCCACAAACATTAAATGGTGAGAACAAGCTGCTGAACTTTATGCTGATATGTCTAAGGCCGAGTCAGCCAAGATAACAGCAACCCAAGGTTACCGGGAATGACGAAAGAACAGAACGAAAGAAATAATCTAGTGTCAATATTGGGCATCTGCCTTTCAGCATTAATGGTAATCTGATCTTCTCCAAGGGCTTTTGTGGAGTCGTTTCCCGCTAAAAGTGTACATGATAAAGTCGGCAAGCGAAATTGCCTGGGGGCTTCTGTGCTGTTAAGTTCATTCTGAGAATTTCTCCCGTATCACTAATATTCCCATCAGCAACCGACAAATTTTACTGCGGGTCACACGCAACTTTTATGAGATTAAAGAGCCGTCTCTGCAACGATGCTGTTGGGAAATTGAGGGCGAAGGACAAAATAAACGTGCATCGTCCTCCAAGCTGCCCTCCGGTTTTTAGGTTCACCTCCCTGGAAAGGTCCTGCTGTAGATGTCCTGAAGGGCAGGGAAAACCCACAAGCGAGATGCAGCCCAGCAGAGCTCCCTCAGCACCCTCCACACTCGTAGTGCGATGGCCTGGAAACTGAATGCCGAAGGAACTGGTACAGCAAGCAGGACCCCCCTCCGTTCCAATGCAGGTCATTCATATCACGCATGAAATAACCTATGTGTGGATATGAAAATGTTTCCTGTTTATCTACATGCCAATTTTTGAGCTTCTACCACACAGTTGAGTCCAGGCTACATCCACTCTTTGCTCTATATCCTTTTGCTACTATAGCACCAAATGCACACGTTAACTTGAGTTCAGTAAGAGAAAAAGAGAAAAGGTCACTTTCCCTTGCAGCAAATGTAAACCTGCACTTTCCTTCCTCAGCTGTCATATTTGTTTGTTTCAGTAGCTACTGATGTAAACCACCTCAGACAAATATGCAGAAGTGGAGGATTTCCCTACACAACTAGCTGACATCCAATTTTCACAGCAACACCGAACACTTTCCCATTCTTTCGCTCCTTTTCCGAGCCGCTGCTGTTTGGAGGCGTGGGTGGGCAGTTAGGTGTAGCAAGGCTACGCTTGTCGCTGCCATGACACCCATCCCACTGCAGTACATCACAGCTAGCGAGTCACTGTGTGTGTGTGTGTGAGTGAGAGAGAGAGAGAGTAAAGTCAACTGAGTCAGACAGAGGAAGATGAGTCAACAGTTGTTCCACCAAAGCTCTTCACAGTTATCAAAGATGTCGACCTCATGGTCATGTGGAACGGACACATCGTAAACACTTACTTGTCCAACCTTCAACCAAACTGGTCTGGACAAGTTGGCCTAAAGTACTGCTCCTCAGAGGCCATATACAGTGCTGGAAGCGTCCCCTACACATACAGATAAGAGGCCAGAGCAGCGGATATGTTTTCATTCACTTCCTATAAACCCCTGTTCCCAGGGCCTCTGGCCTCAGCAAAGCAACATGGGAAATCGTGATCTGTAAGCCTCGATCCTTTTTAAAGACTGTGTCATATCCTGTTATTGCCAACAAGCCCGGACAACACACAGCGCACAGGCCAACTTCCCACTTAAGACCTGTCCACCTATATGAAACAGGTCCTGCTAGAAAACCTCAAGTATTGAAATGTGACTTTATTGTTTTGCACTATTTAAATACTTAACAGTCCATTTTACACAGTTACATATCTTACCATTATAAACTAGGCTTAGAAAATGTTAAGTTGTGCTGAAGCTAAATTGGTGAATAAGGAGAAGAACCTTTTTCAGCTCGAGGTCACCCATCCCTCTCCTGGCCCAATATGGTTGCCTCCAGTTCCTGTGTGGAGAGCAATGGCCTCGAACCTCCAGCATGGGCCACTGGTTCAGAGAGAGGGCTGTGCTTGGTCCTCCCATACCTGCCACCACCTTTTGGCTGATTCCGCTACAACCTGCACGATGACAGCCCCTTCTCCACACCCTACCAGGAGACTGAGTCACCTTCACCAGATCCGGTGTAGAAATGAGGCCCTTGGAGGGGGGGGGGGGGGGGGNGGGGGGGGGGGGGGGGGGGGGGGGGGGGGGGGGGGGGGGGGGGGGGGGGGGGGGGGGGGGGGGGGGGGGGGGGGGGGGGGGGGGGGGGTCAGAGCTTTTGAGGAGCTGCTGTACCACTGGAAAAACATTGCTTCTTGGGTTCTCCTCCAGAGCAATACAAACAGCTACAGTTCTGCTCACTCGCACAGAAAACTGAAAATGTTCCACATGTTCTTCAAATACTGTAAGGGGAAAAATACTGACATACAAGCAATTGCAATAATTTGTGGAATGAACTCTCTCTGGGCCTCAGAGCTGCTGACTCACTTC
>UFQX01001214.1:64871-86928 GCA_900497675.1 Arapaima gigas | reverse complement strand
TACCTGTACTTCTCAACAGACATTGAAGTTGCATGCCTAAGACTTTTGCACAGTACTGTATAGCTGGTTGCCCAGATGCACCCAATGGGTTTCCCTCACAAACCAAACCCTTGAACCTCCTGAAGTTCATCATCATCTTCTTAATCTTTCCAGTGTCGGGCTGCGACTGACCAGGTTTCCTCTATTCATCTTCCTGCCACTCCCTGATACACCTAGTAATTGCCATGTAATCGTACTACTTAGTGCTGTACCTAAGGTCATTTTATATGTCTATTTTGTATTTATTTATCTATGTATGTATTATTTATCTATATTACTCCACTTGCTACCTTAATTTATCTATACTGTATTATCTTTTTAATATCATTATTTCAGTTTTTGTCATTCTCTTAAATTCTTCCCCCAGTTCTGTGCACTGTGAACCCACAGGTCTTCATTTTATGCTCCCTTCTGTACCTGTTGTATAAGGGTGCTTGACAGTAGATGATTCTTGATCTTGAGCTTCATGTTGATCTGGTGTATTGGATAAGAAGGAATGGAGCAGTGCTGTACCCAGAGGTGCCACTGTGCTCCATATGACCATTTTGGATGCACAGCCAGCTGACGCAGTCCACAGTTTTATTACATATTAACCACTTAGGTTGTACAATTGCAGCAATTATAGTATATTCTTTTGGAAATCTTTACAGTATTATTTAAAAGTGATTTTTTTAACAACCAATTCAAAATTGGTTAAAAAAAAATTTGTGACACTATAACTATGTTTCAGCAGCGATTTGTAGTATTTACTGACTATTAACCAGATGATCAAATGCTTATTTTGAGTTATATTTAAAGGAATTTAGGAAACTGTTTACATCAGTTTTCTTTAGCATTAGCAAATTGAAGGACTTCTACCAAATTGAAATATATACTGAAGTATCCCTGAGTCCCATCAGGACTTCAAATGAATGATAAACAAAGTGTCTGTGTTTTCCATATGTTGATGTTGAAAAATGCAAGCAATGATCTAAGTCTATGAAAAACTAGGCGAAAGAAGCACTGGAAACATCCCCTTTGCTCATTTTCAGAATTCCTGTTTGCTAAATTGTTATTGTAGGCAAGCGGCCCCATTTTCACACTCCCTTAAATGCCATTCCTTTCCACCAAACCCAAAACGTAAAATTACTGACATACTTAGTTATCTAACCTTTTATTTGTTTTCTGCATTTTCTTTACCAGATACAGCAGGTTATTATTAAGATAAATTAGACTAATTACAGATTTATTGATCGGTTAAACCGAATTGATGGCAAACTGCAGTTAAGAATGGAGCACAGTGTGGACAACCATCGCTGCTCTTCTTTGCCTACATCATATTTAATATTAAAAGAGGGCTCACTGGCTCAGTGTGTTATGGCGGTACCTTAAGGAATGCCTTCGATGAGAACTGGTGACTTAACNTTAAAAGAGGGCTCACTGGCTCAGTGTGTTATGGCGGTACCTTAAGGAATGCCTTCGATGAGAACTGGTGACTTAACTGCCTTTAGCGTTTGTACTATTACATAGGTGCAAGTGTAGCTTGACTCATTTTTTTAGGTTTGAGATTTTCCTTTCTGTGACTTGATGATCTAGTCTGCAGAATGTTGATATTGTCACTGTGGTTTGAGAAATATGGAATTACTCTGTCTAATGTCTGACATGAAAATTGTCTCACATTCCAGGAAAAGCATGAAGATTTCCACACATACCGACACGTGTAGAAGTGTAAAGCAGTGGACCTGCTTTATACTGAGAGCCACATAGAACAGTGGTCTTTAGAGGTAGTTGATATGAGATGTTTATGACCTGTGAGACACTGAATAACTGGAGGCTGATCGGTTCCACTGGCCCTTGGGGGAAGTGAACAACTCCACACTAACCATGGTTTCAAGTCCCTTAATTAAAAATCCAACATAATCCACACCGGTTCAATTTCAATGACCCTGTTTACCAACATTTCCTCCACTGGATCAATCTAACAGACACTGAACTCAGTCCCTTGCAGTACTTATTATTGGATTTACTGAGCTGGTCCACCCTCACTTTAAAAATGTAGTTTAAAAATGTTCTTATATTCTTAACAAAATTATTCAAGAGAGGATTCCTATGTTTTCAACAGCCACTACTTAAAGGATAACTCGGTTTTAAGAGTATCTCGAGACACAGTGCTCCAGTAAAGAGAAAAGTGGATTAAATGAGTTTTCTTTTCAGTAAAAAGAAAATATCATTGTAATGTGATTCGCATACAGATAAGCACAAACAGTTAACATTTTCTACAATCTTGCTTTGAACTGGGGGAAATAAACACCTTTGGCCACATTTACATTATTTTTTTTTGCATATCACCCCCCCCCCCAAAAAAAAATAAAACATAAAAGCAACTCATGAAACTAGATCAATATATAAATATATAAATATATGTTACACATTAAAAATACTGTGTGCATCATACATCTCATATGCCGTCTACCTCCTGTCTGCCTCTCCACTCTTCTTGGTCTCCATCTGTACTGCTCACATTTGCCTTATGCTTCTGCCATTTATGTCTTATGTCTTATGTGCTGTTTATATTTTAGAACTTTTTTGCAGTTTGGTGGTTTAACCCTTTTGTCCTTCAGTCCTATTACCACTCAGCTGCAAAACTGAAACAGAACTGAGGTACAAGTTAGAACCAAGACATATAGAATGAAGTTTGCCGTAAATGCATCATTTTTTGTTTGGTTATGTGGTATTAATAATAACTTCTAATTTTAATGTTTTAAAACAGTATTAAAAATGCATGTAGCAGTGAAGCACATGCATTTATCACTGGTCAGTATTTTCTGCATTAACAGTGAAGAAACAAATCTCTTCCTCAAAGACAGTCTTATCTACTTGCTTTCTAGCCCCCCCCCCATCTTTTACTTTCTTACACAGTGTTATATTTGTGCACCGGCGCTTTAATCCCTGAAGTAAATTTAGGAGTCACTGCACTGAATCTGAAATCTGATCTTTTGGACAAATGTGACCAGAGGCCCTTGTCACTCACTGTTGACCGGCACAACCTAGTAATCTTCCAGAAGCCATCATATACCTGCCCCAGCACAATCTGTGGTTACATTGCTCCTCAAACATAAAAAAAGGCCAACAAGGTGGACCTTTCATTCGCTTTGCTGTACACTTGATTACAAGACGTAGAATCACAAGTTAAATGGAGTCCTGACACTTTTCTTCCATCCTGTTGGGTTTTTATCCTTGTTACTTGGCATGTAAGTCGAAGTGAACCATGTGCTGGACCTAATCTTGCCAAGAGAAACATTTTAGCACAGGACAGCAAGCAATTCAAGTTGGATCAGGGTGAGAGCCAAAAAAGAAATCCCAACGTCTTTGACTAAGAAAGGGACACATGGCACATTCAACATACAACGCAAGGCTGAAGAAGACAGCGTTCTGGTTTGTCACGCGATACGATACGCTGGATTTCACCAAACAGCGGGAACGGGACTGAGAAGTGCTAAGATTTTTTGCACACTTTTTTTTCCTTAGTTTTGGGCGTGGTGGGCATTAGGCTTTGCTAATAATGATGCCCCTGTTGCCAAGGCATCGCCAGTCCAGTGTTTATTTGGAGTACTTAGAAAGGCAGAGACTGATATGGAAAATTATGCATTAAAAAGATTTTTTTTAAAAACAAGCATGAAGAAACAACATCACCTTAGTAACTGGACTTTCCTTTCCTTTCTTCTTGTACTCCAAAGCTACACTTGTTCACTTATGGCATTTCACATGGAAATGAGACAATCTCATACCCTACGTGCTGTCAGACTAGCTGTCCGGAAGACAGTCTTGCAGCTCCTTTTCCATTAAGACTAGGTTGCCGCAGACAGTCGTGAGTTGTGACAATTTCTTGTGAGTTGCAAGCTGCCAGGGAAATATCCACGACACTCATTTCAGAAACAACATACCTACACAGAAGGTAGCGTGTTCTGAACCTTGTTCACCTGTTGTGCTAGTGGGGAGTCGACACTAAGAAATCAAACACTGTTCTCCCTATACAGGCAATTCCCACACCCTCATTATGTCAAAAAGTCACCTGTTTTGGAGTTAAAAAGCAGTTGAGAATGACTGATGTACGATATATGCTTCGCTGAGAATTTTAATATTAATGAATAACATCATTTGTTCTAATGACACATAGAGTAAATAAGAGGATTCATTTAAAATAAGTGATATAGCTGCAAAAATCAGTGTAAACAGTTATAAAAAGTGAAACACTCAAACCATTAAAATCCATATAATTATATTCTTCTGATATGCAAAAAGGCCTTTTGAACCGCAAGCCGATTTCATTTGATCAAACTGTTAGCGCCAAGCTCAAAAGCCTTGTAGGAGTGGAGAACGTTTGTCAGAGAAAAAGGATGTCATTGCTCCTAATGACCTAAATAGAGTTTTCGTGTTCTTTTAAAGCATGTGTTTTGAGTCTAATTTCTGCTGGAATATTTTTTTCTGTCCGCCACGTGTTCTGTATTATCAAGTCCAATTTCCTTCACAAAAGGCAGCAGACATATTTTGTGCCTCGGTGATGAGAAGGTTGTATAGTTACATCCGTAACAAAAGTATTAATTGTTAACATTTGTTTTAACATTCTCTTGCACAACTGAGTCAAAATGGATTTATCTAAGTTTTTCATCAACACAAAATACTAAAAGTAACTAAAAGGTAAATGCTACAGGGGTGCCTTATTTTTACATTGTATTCACCTGGCTTCTGTTGTCACATTGTTGGACAAATGAGAAAAAAGTAAGACTGAAAGATTATAAGGGATTATATCTGTGAGTCTAGAAAACAGACCTCAGAGCCTTAGGGAGCAACTTAGTTATAGGAGGAACATCTCCTCATGGCCCAAACACTGTAAATCCCTTTGGATGCAATTAAACACACATCATTATTTTCCAACTCCCCAAAAGTTTAATGTAATGTTAACAATAAGGATGATGACAGAGGAAACAATTAGCTATTGCAGTTCTCAATGTACTGCTTAGTTGCCAAGTTATCGCCAAGTTAGCAGGCAGTCAAACCATAAGACATGTTTAATAGGGAGACTTTCAGTAGTTAAGAAAGAAAAGCAGTGGAGGTTGTTTTGTAAATTGCTTCATACAGAACAGTAAAGAAACACATTTCGGTGCATCTCTGTAATTTAAGCTTTTTTCTTGGTCTTTCTCCGGAACTGAATGTGAACTGTGATCTTGTATGTGATATCGTACCATGTGACCAAACGCTGAGACAAATTCCTCATGCATGTGTTGAGATTCTGATGAGATTCTCTTGTGTGACCAAGGGAATCCCTCTTCCATCCACCCCACCCAGCTTCTGCCCTGGCTCTTTGTCCTCTTTAACTCTGAACATGCAGACAGGGTATATTTCACGGCAGAGGCTGCATGAAGCGAAAACGGACAAGAGAACAGGCTTTGGATGTCAGATGTTGTGTGGGTGAATTTGAAAGTGGTGCGCAGGGTTGTGTTTGAGATCTCATGTCTTGCTGGTTGCACTGCATGTCCTGCATTCCTATTACTCCCAACACTTAATTTCACAGACAGAGATTCCCTTATGGTCCGGAATACATTTTCAAGCTCATTTAAAGCTGTGAACATGCCTTGTAAAGTTATACGCAAAGTTTTTTTTTTTTTAAATCTATAAAGCTCAGTTTCAGTTTGTCTGTATATTGTATGCTTGCTTGGTTTTTTAAGCCACAGATTTGAGATTTCCCACGCAGGTACTTTTCACCCTTCTTGTGTGGTGAAGTTCATTAGTTCAATTCCAGAAAGGCTCCTTATTATTTTGAAAATTTGGTGTCTCACAAGGCTTGGAGAAGCAGGAGCAGTGACTTCACACGCAGCACGTAGTTTATGTCACACACATTGTGTACGGAAAGATGCTCACGGATTTTCTCGCTCCACAAACACACACACACACACACACACACACACACACACACACACACACACACGATGGGAGATGCCACACGCGCTCTACACATACATGCTGACGTATGAGACACTGACAGATTTTCTCGCTTCATACACACAAACACCCTTTCTCACACTCATGCCAGCACTGCTGTCTCACATGCTCTACCAACACACAAATTAGCAGATGATATAAATAAATCGAACCACATGAGCCGATAGCTGTTAAAAATAGTAACAAATTAATATGGAATTATTCATGACACAAACATGACACCACACACATTAGCAACATACAGATGATAAGGTTTGGCTATATATATATATATCCTTTCCTTTTAGCTACTCCTTGTTGCATTGCATCTTGTTGCAGCTTGTCTGATAGTACTAATGACAACACCATTTGGTAGTCATATAATGTATTGTTACTTTTAACTTTCCATCTCTACACCTTTTTGACCCGGTCAGCACTGGGTAAGTCAGCTAGTTAAAAAACAGAGCGTGAGTGCTGTGGCAGAGACATTGCTGTAGAAGTGCTGTAAGATCTGATGACTATTTACTGCCTGCACTTGTTGCATTGAAGCTGAAGACTGTGTATCAGGCCACAGAATTTCTGTTAAATGATGGAAGAGCCTTCGCTGCAGAGCAGTGCATTCTTTATAGTGACAGCCTGAGAAGCAGGTTTCCTTCATGCTGTCACTCAGAAGCGGGTGTGTTTCCTTATTTTGTTTTTGTTCATGTAAACAGCTGCATTTATTTAATGCACATTCATCCATTTTTCAGTGAACAAACTCTTTTGGACGGTTGCACGAAAGGCAAAGACGATACCTGATAAATTCAAAGCTGCATGCAGGTCAGGCTGGGTTTCTGCTGCAAAGGCGGCCTGTGAGGTTCTAGCGAAATGGCCCCTTTTCCCCGCAGATGATGCAAATCCATGATCAAATAAAGGAACATAATAAAAAGAGCAAGGAAAACAAATACTTAATATTGGTTTGCAGTAAAGAAAATGGTGATGAGAAGAACGTGTGTCAGTTTTAGGGATGGGGGGCTGGTGTAGAGAATGAGTCGACTACAGTTTGTTGTTTCTTTCTCATCGGATTATCAAGCATGGTTTCTTTTTTCTTTTCTTTTTTTTTCAGCCTACCATGAAATTGAACATTGTAGCTTACGGGCTTGGGGATTCAACCAGGTAAATGATGCGTTTTGCTTAGGCATATCCCAGTAAATGACAGAGGGAAAAATAAAAGTAGATTAAAACAAAAATGATTTTTTTCCTTCAAATCTAATCTTTGCTTTGTGAGTACAGCTGGGAAATGATCTTGTCGGTGCTTTGTAAACATGCTAGTCCTTTAGAGTGGAAAACAATTTGTTTCACAGTCACATCCTCTTTATTTACAACTCCGTTGCTACTCAGGTGTAAATTCTCCGTTTGTCCTGCAGTGCTGTGTGCTGGACAGTGGAGGGGAGAACAGTGTCATTGTCACACAGTTTAGGTACCGAGCTGGACTCTCCACATGTAATCGAGACAAGGTTCTAATGAAGCATCCACTCTGGTGATTCCATTCTGGTATGGAATCTGAGTGATGAAAAGAAAAGAAAAAAATGTGTTCATTTATTGCCAGTAACCGCTTGTGCAGCGCAGGGTTGCAGTGGTCTGGAGCGTGTCACCGAAACACAGGGCACCAGGAGTTGTACACCCTGGATGGGACTCTAGTGGCACAGTCACAGTGCAGTCTTTCACACACACTTTTTACTGACACAGTCACGGCACCAGTCCACTAGAAATGCCTTTGGTCTGTTTGAAGAAACTGGAGCACCTTAAGGAATCCCACATAAATATGAGGAGAACGTGCCAACTGCACACACACAACCAGAATTCAAACCCACGTCCAAACCTGCAGCAAATCAAACGTGAGGCTGCAGTGCTCGCAAAGTATTTTCAAAATGTAGTCATAAAAAGGCACAAAAAACCCCCTCTTTTATTGTTTTAATTTTAATGATAATTTGAAATAACTTTTGATGTTCAGATAAATGGCCTCATTTGCAAACAGACTGCAATAACAGATGCGTGCTACCTAAAAGAACTCAATCTTAATTTTGCCCCCTGCAAAGCTGGATCTCAATAATGCATGTCTCTGCATTGTTGTCAAGAAAGGCCTGTTCCTCAGTGACAGAAATTCTATTTCACTCCCTGACCACTGTATGGAGCCTGGAATGTGGTGCTTATAAATCATTTATACAAGCAATGATGAAAGCACAAACATGCATACCAGGCAGTTTGTTTCTCCCCACTCCATGTAGTCAGATGCAGATTACGAAAAAAGAATGAAACAAATATGGCAGAATTGCCGAGGAGTGAAGTCATCCTTTCCAGTCCATGTTGCCCCATTTGTTAGGAGCAATAGACACCAAATGATAGTCTGGATGAGGCAGTAGTTATCCAGATCTAGGGTATCTGACGGCATTCAAAGTCTTTGGTCATAGATTAGCCTTTCTAGAAAGATCTAACTTAATCAAAAATAATTAAAAAAAGCATTCCTAGACTTAACAAGAGTGCATTTTATACGTTCATTTTTATCAAATGGTCTGATCTTACTTTTAAATGTATTTGTTTTTCAGAAACTTCATGAAACTGCGCCCTTACTCTTAACAGAGCAGATCTCTGCAGATGCAGATTGTGACACACAACGAAATATATGCGCAAAGAAGTGAAAATCACAAGGTGTCCAAACTGAGATAAACTATCTATCCTATTGTGCCAAACAAACAACTTATCCAACTCACAACCTAAAAGAAAAAGTGGCAACACCGAAAAAAGTCTTCTGCTCTTATTCAAACTACACTAACTAACAAAACAAACAAACAAACAGAAAACAGGGACACCACTCACTGGACACAAAAACACACACACACACACGCACACACACACACACACACACACACACACACACACAATGGGCAATTTATAGTGATTGATCTGTAACTGTGGGAGGAAACTCTTGCGAACGTGAAGAGAACATGCAAATTTCACACAGACTGAGCTGGATTCAAACTTATGCCCATTTTCATTTGTCACTGAAATATCATAAAACTCATATTTTATTAAAGCTATGGTGCTGAAAATTGTTTATGTAAAATAAAATAGCAAAAAAATGTGCAAATATAAAAGAATGATAAATATATATACAGATATATAGGGTTTTGAAACATTTTCTTCTTGCTGTTTGGCCAGTTGTCAGGAAGAGCTGCCCTGCAGAAAGGATACAGCTGTATAAATCTGGGTGCAGTGATTTGCAGTGTAGGTGAAAAAGAACAGGAAGACAATTTCCTGAATGATACAATAAGAAACTATACCTACATACACACTATGAAAAATATAGAATCTGTATGTATTTCTTTTCATACACACTGCAAAGTAGAAATAATGTTCACACAGGAACAAATAAAATAATACATTTTAATAAAATATCTGCAGCACAATTCCGGAGTTACATCAAATAATTACATGTATTAATCAAATGTTATGAAGATGGAAGAGGAGAAAGCGACAACACACGGCTCTGATTCTGTGTTTGCAAATGCACAAGGAGGTCATATTGTGTAACAATTTGCATAATAAAATATTTGAAGTGCAGTTACTGAAAGTTGCGTTGAATAAATCATTCTCAGAAACTGTTTTTTAAAAGTTACCAGCACTGAATCGAAGGATACGGCAACACACGGCTCCAACTCTTTGTGGTGGTACAAAATAAGATGAATCGTGATGACTGTGGCCCCAACCTTCAGGAAGCTGGTGGGCTGGAGTACTATGCAATCCATGGTAATTTTACATTCTTTTCAGTTTCAATTTGTTTGCATCTGGCTCTCTCTTTGACAAACCAGCCTGCGATAAGTAAAACAATTATGTCTGGAGCACTGTTGTGTGTAACAGTACAGTTATTAAAATCTGAGTATGTTTGACTTCAGTGCTTCTGTAGCATATCAAATGCAAGGCAAATCAGACTATTCCATGTGTCTAATTTTCATAGCAGCCTCACAAAAATAATCTGGATATTGAGATATAAAGACCATATGTGAGCATCACTTATACTGATTGAATTCGGGGGGAGGGGGGTTATTTCCTGGATTCTCTTTCACTGATGGTCGTGAGTAAATTCTCAGCTCAGTCTAAAGGAAAATGTGATCTAGTATTACAACAGATGCTGGATTGCAAGTTTCTCAGCGTGCTTCTCTTGGGTTAGTTAAATAGGCCACAATCTGCTGTAATGCAATAAATAAAAATTATTTTTTAGTCACATCATACAAATAATTACAGTTAGTAGTCCATTGCTTAGCTGAAATGATTGTTCAAGTTTCACCCAGTTATTCCAGTTGGGTATTTAACTGGATCAATCCTTCAGTATGGTCAGGGTCATGGCATTCTGGAGCCATCTGAGAATCATTGGCTGGGAAAGAAGCCCACTAGTGAATCGGAGGGTAGCCACACACTGGAGACAATGTGGCCCAATTAACTTTATGACGGAGCAGGAGAAAACAAAGGTCAGGAGATGGTTTCGGTACATGTGGCGTGTCTTTTATTCGTTCTCTCAGTTCGGGGATGCAATATTTTCTCAGGTCATCTGTGGTTCCCTGTATTGACTCATGGGATCTCCCCAGTTGCATGGCGTGTCCTCGCCAGGTGTCAGTTTGTAGTTGTCTTGCATCACTAGTTTGAGAAGCCCTCATCCGAGCTGCTTTCCCTTTCGCCTGAGCCGTCTTCAGTCTCGTCCTTTGGGGACCGCCGCCGTTGGCTCTTTGGCTGACGCTCTGTGAGAGAAAGCGAACAACAATCGGTCGCAAATCTTCCTCTCCTCTCTCCACCAGCAGCTTTTCAGCCTGATTAGGGATTGAGGGTCAGGTGTGTCACTCCAGGAGAGCTGCTGGTGCTGGAAGGTTGGTTCCTGGGGAGCTGTCCTAGGTCTGGCGTGAGGCTTTGCTCGCATTGCATCGTATGTCTTCGGACTACAGGAGGAAAAACCATACAGACAGGTGAGGATTTGCAAACTTCACAGAGTCCGAGCTAGATTTGAACCCACGCGGCCCAGCTACTGGGATGCAACAATACTACTTGTTGTAGAGCCATCTTGCTAACTACTGGAGTGATGGTAATGGTAAATGCTAGCAGGGAACTGTATCAATCATTCTCTTGAACCATTACAGTACCTGCTGCACAATTCATCAAGAAATGTCCATGTTTGCCTATATAAATGCGCATATATAATTTCCCAATATTTCTTTGCAGCATTCAAATATTGATCTGACAATATCCTAGATATTTTAAATGTTGTAGTTTTAAAGCGATGTAGTAAGTTGACGGAACTTAAATTAAGAAAAAGACCAGAAAATTCTACCTTCTTTAGCCTTTCCGGCAGTGCTACTGCCCTGTGAACAAGAACCTTTTATTATCATATCTTCCAAGAGCCCTGACATTTGAAGGCCTCGACTCACAATGGCATTCTATGGTCAAGGCAGCAGGTCTGCCCTTTTCCTGACATGCCCACTTTTCTCTGCTTAGACTTGTTCGTAAAAACAATGAGAAGTATTCTTTTACAAATAATGGCTGGACCTTCAAGCTAGTTATTGAATGACTCTTTCACCATCATTCCAAGACAGTAACATTTATACCCACTGCTTGCCTTTGGCGCTGCACAAAAACTCAGCTGCATGGAGAATTACTGATACCTTTTTCTGAGTTGTCAGCCAAAAATATTGTTACGACGAAGTAAGTATGTGTCGCTTTTGGTGGACAAAAATAGGAATTCAGTTTTGCCTCCAGATGATAAAGGTGTAGGCCAATGACTAAAAGAGAGATACTGAAATTGTGATGGTTTACTTGGATTTTCATTAACCAGGGAACCTTTTAAATAATTTAAGCAAAGAATTGCTGCTAATGAGCTCTTATTTGTGCATATTTTAGCATTATTGTGGATCTGATGCATTTTTAACAGTACGGGTACCTTACTGTGCTAGTAGTGGTCTTATTTATAGTATGACACATCCCATTTCATTTTGGAGCAGTGCCTTTGTTCAACATGTTTGAATGTTGGTTTTGGAGTGTTCTCTTGCATAGTTTTGTGACTTCTGTGGTTTTTATTAGTTTAGTTGAGTTTCTGACAACACTGATAGTTACTGGTGCAAAAGAGAACACTGGCTGACCATTTGACCCTCATAAAGCCATCCAAACATTCAGAAGCAAGGCTAGTTATTTTAAGCTCTGTTAAAACTGGTCATTATTTTTACTGAAGTCCTGAAATGTAAAAATTGAGACATAGGTATTAAAGCGTTGAAGGGATGCAGCATTTTTTGTGGGGGAGGTGGTTTAAATTTGTTCCACTTCTGTGTCAAAATGTGTTAAAATTATTTCCTTGCATAAGGAGTCAAGTGCACTTATACAGTCACAAAATAAGGACAAGGACAGTGTCAGAAATTTATCTAAATGTCAGACATCGGAGAATATAGAGAAACACCCAGTTCAAGCAAATCCTGACTTTCCTTCTTGCTCTGTGTACTCAAACACTTTAAGCTTATCACTATGTATTCTGGTAGAGCACTTTGCAAAAGTATTCAAACCCCTTGAAGTTTGTCAACATTGTCTGGTTTACAAACTATACACAGTAGAAAGGTGAATGTGCCATAGTGGCACAATGAAAATCCTCACCTCACCCCACTGGGAATCTGTGCCACTGTATGAAACCTGAGGCCCGCAAGCTTCATCTAACCACTATGAACGACCTGCTGCAGACTTGCCAAGATGAAGGTGATAAAACAACCCCTGAATGGGGTACAAAGCTGACATATACCTACCCCAAAAGACTTCAGGCTCTTACTACAGCAAACTGTGGCTCTACCAAATATTAATGTGTGGGGTTTGAATAGTTTTGCAAGCAGCATGTTTAAGTTTTTCATTTTCTTTCTAATATCTTCAGAAAAATGCCTTATTTTGGCTCTGATACTTCAGTGTTAGAACAAACAAGTTCACATCAAAAGTGCTGTTTGGAAAAAAATACGTGTAAGTATAATATTTTTTTTTTTAATCCAGGCAATTTTGATAACTTTCATGGCGTTTCAATACTTTTGCATGGCACTGTACAGCCCCTCTTAAATAAATGTGTGAACTTGCAAGTCCATTGTCTAATGTGTTTGTTAGAGAACAGCTCATTTCATCAGCATTTAGTTATGAAGTTTTGCAGCCAGGGATTTTTTTTTTTTCCTCTAAACTTGTCACCTGCACTTTTAAACTGCATTTTTTTCACCAATCTGAGCGGTGAAAGGGTCTTTGGCACATATATGGTTCTTATTATCCCAAACATCTCTACCCATCCACATAATCACACCAACCTAGTCTGTGCCTATAGGCCAGTGAGCTGTGAAATCAATGCTGCAAATATAAGCGATGAAAATGTATATTATATTTAAGTCCTACGCTCATAAATAGCTGAAGGCATCCCCTTGACTGTGCTCTATTAAATCCCTGTGTGAAGTTAGCAGTTGAAACCATAAAAGCTGCAAAGCTGAGATTGTGAAGAAGAAAGTAATATCCCCTTTAGGTGCAGACGTGACATAAGACCATTTCATGCTTTAGCTGGAATATATATTTTTTGCTCAGTGTACATACTCTTCATATAAAACATTCAATGTGTTCAATGCTTGTTGAAGAATTGTGTGAGCAAAATAAACCCCAATTCATTGTATTCTGTTATCTTCCTCCTGAAATATCTTTTGTAGTGGGTGGTTTATGTTCCTTCTGAAAACTGTGTAATATCTCTGTGTGGAACCCAAAATGGAAGAAGGTGAAGTATCATTCTAATGATACATGTCAGTTGTGGAAGAGATGTGTTATTATATCAAAGTGTTGTTCAATGTAATGTCAGTGAACAGCACTTAAGGGATGATCCTTCTTGACCTTAGATTAACTGTGGTATTTAAAACAAGTCCTGTTATCGCTGCTATTTATTTCGTCCACAAAGATTTTCATTACTGTAGGATTATTATAAAAAAGGTTTCTAATGCAAAAATTCGACAGTCAGACTTTTCCAAGATTGCATCAACGCAGAAATGTGCGAAGGTGAAACCAATTAAACCTAAAAAAAGAAAATCATCAAACGGTAGGAATGTACATGCAATGTCAAGCCTTTGAAACAAACGCTCCATTAGCACGTTCATGTCATGGTTAGGATGTGTTTTTGGCACCAGTAGTGAGCTCCTCCCTCGCCAGCCAAACTTACACAATCTGTTGTTTGCTCATTTTCAAACTAAGCATACATCCTTTCTGTAACTGTCCCCTAATGAATGTTGCCTGCAGATGGTTGTTTATATTATAAAAAAAAAAACTAACAAAAACCTGATGCATCTGTCGTGCACCACACTTGCCTATTAACAATTTTTTGTTTTTGTTTTTGTTTGCGTTTTTGTTTCTTTATGTGCTTATAATTTGTTTTGCAGGCCTGAATATACAGTACTGTGCAAAAGTCTTAGGCGTGCAACTTCACTGTCTTGTTGAGAAGTACAGGTAGATTCTTATCTACCATCAGGGAGTTTCTCATTGGTCCCAAATTCATTGTGCAGCCTGAGAATGACCTCAAACACCCAATCTCAGTCATACACAGCTATCTTGAGCAAAAAGAAGGAATCCTGCAACAGATGGTATGGTCCCCACAGAGCCCTGATCTCAACATGATCAAGTCAGTCTGGGAGGACATGCAGAGACAGTCAAAGTGTGCAGAAGAACTGTGGCCGGTTCCTCAAAATGTTTGGAAGAACCTACCAACCTCTACCTTAAACTGCATGCAAGTTTGCATAAGAGAATTGATGGTGTTTTAAAGGCAAAGGGTGGTCCCACCAAATATTGATCTGAATGAGGTTTTTTTTGTCTACTGCACTTTTTAGAAGGTTTATTGATTAATAAGTATTCATGGCATTATTATTGGAACCATCCTCGCTTTATAGCATTTTTCCCACAGGTGCCTAAGACTTTATATATATATATATATATATAAAAATGCAAATATGATTTTGTCTCATGTATAGGTATAATTTTGTTCTCATCTTAACACCAAGGCAGTTCTTTATATTGACACTTATGGATCAAATGCACTAAAAAAAAAATTTTAAGAATAACACTTAATATACATCAGTTAATATTCGCCAGACGTTGACTGTGACCGCAGCGACACACCTGCTCTCATATATATGACAGTAGGACCAAATGCAACCATTTTGGTTGCCATCTGTTGGGACGGCGGCCAAAGAGCGCTTTCATGAAAGTCTGCAGTGCCTAAATTCCTGAGACTTAATAATAAAAAAATAAAATGTGCCCTGTTTGTTTGTGGAGAGATTTCGTATAATTGTGCGAGCTTTTTAAATTTTAGCATCAAGTGAGTAACCCTTGTTCTCGCAAATGTATAGAAGTTGAATCAGTTAGTAGTTTTTTGGGCGCTGCATTTTAATAAGGCCGATGCAGGTCTTATCAGTGAAAACAGACATCGCTCTGGCGGTCTCTTTTAAACTTCGGGCCCAAATCTGCATTTTTCATGACTGTCAAAAAAGGCGAGATATAATGAAATGATTTGTCTGCACATGTTTCGTCCATATTTTCGCAATTATTTGTATCACATTTACATGGTGAGAAGGGGCTTGCCTCTTGCTCAGAGATAAAACCGAAGGACTGGCCTTCAGGACTCCGGATATTAATTGCAGGCATAATTTATTTATCAAATTACGTCTCACACTAAGATTCTGTTTGGAACTTCTTAAATGTGGACCTCTGAATAAACACAGAACATTTTGGGTTTGAGTATTTACTAATGTTAGATAGGTAAGTAAACACCGTGCAGCGAAGGTCTTCATCTCATGGCCTTGTAAGGTCAAATCCAGCCACTGTTCCATCTCATCTTACTCCACGGAGACTTTGGAAAAGAAAGTAAACGGTTTCCATGAATACGCTGGATGACGTAGTTCTCTACCAGCCTGGAATTTAACTTATTTCCAGCGCTGCAGAGAGGCTCTAAAAAATAAATTTGCAATGTGGTATTGCAACATTAATTCAGAAGAAGGTTTAAAATTAAAATGTAACAAAAAATAAGTACCTTAGCTATAACTGTCAGCTGTTTTTACTTAACTGACTGTATCATTGTATTATCACTTCATTGACTAAGACTTACTGAGAAAATGTGTCTGTATGATTATACATTCCTCTCAACATTGAGAAAAACCACTACTGGGCAATGCAGCCGACTGCAGCTCACGGCACTTTTTTTTGTTAAACTAACAGTTGCACAGTTGCAGTTAAGAAAAGTCTTATGGAGTGAAAAAAGCAAAAGGTTGGACCCTTTTAATACAGTGAGGTTCTTTTCAAGGGTTTGAAAGTTGAGTTATGAAATCATTTCTGCAGTTTTTGGTTCTAGGTTTTTGTGTTTTTCCATTTATCTCTGTCACCTGATAAAACCTCTCCTGGCATTTAAACCCACAGGTCATTTGTTGTTCCAGTTATAAGTAAATAATACATTGGTTAATATATCTAAGTCTCCATACTCCGAAAGAACAGTTTCAAAGCACTATAGAACAGTAATTTAATTTTTGACAGTAAGATGAGCCCATATTATTTGATCTGCTCTATCTGCATTTTTAGATGTAATGAGGAGTTTATGCTTAATCCTATGGTCTGTGTCAAGTTTGCTCTTCCTGCTCCCACCTTCGCCTCACATGTTCAGTCAAATCATTCCATCACTAGGATCAGTTTTTCAAACCTTCAAACATAACAAGCAACAGACTCTGGCCATCATTTTCATGAGTGAAGAGAAGTTAATTCCTGAACTATCTTGCTGACCACACCTGCATGGAAACCTTTCCCTTTCATTGCAGCGAGTTATTTGTAGTGATTCTTAGTGATCTACCTTATCTGAGGAAATATTTGCATGGATGGGTTTCCCAAAAATATTAATACAATCGTTTTGCCCCTTAGTTTCCTTATTACCTTTTTTTGACTTCCCTTCAGTTGTGTATAGTACTGACAGCAATGCTATAGCGCTTCGTGATTTCGTAACTGAGTGAACTCTAATGCGTTATTTTACACGGGCTCCGAGAATAAGTTGCAGATTGAATAGCGTCTATTAAGTATATGAGCATCTTTCATAATTTAATGGTGGCTTTTTTACGTGTTTTCAGTAGAACTACAATGAAAATGCATGAAAATCGTGTCTGTTTCACGGCACGAGTTAAAAAAAGATTGGCGAGAGACAGATTGCTCTGTGAAGACAAAGATATCTGATAATGAACGTCTAAATGAATCGGTCATGTGCCTACGGGGATTACTAAATCATTTTTGCAACAGGTTTTGCAGAGACATCATTAGAAAGTTGCTGAAATGCACCACTGGCAAGCCTTGTGATCACGCTGAACTATAGGATCCCTTTTCTACCTTAGGACCATTTTTCCCACATTCCACCTATGTAAAAAAAGTAACCACCCCTTTAAACTTAATAACTGGGTGCACCACCTTGAGCAGCAGCAATTGCGACCAAATGCTTCCTATGATGTGATGTCAGTCTTTCGCTGTTGAGGAATTTTAGCCCCCTCTTCTTTGCAAAATTACTTTAATCCAGACACGTCGGTAAGTTTTCAAGCACGGACGGCTCTTTTCAGATCCTACCACAGCATGTCTACTGGGTTCAAGTCAGGACTGTCACTAGGCCACTCTGAAGCCTTTAATTTTGTTTCTTCTCACCAATTCAGATGTAGACTTCATTTTTTGTGTTTTATACCACTGTCTTGCTGCATAACCAAATCTTTCATATTGTGGCGTCATGAACGTGAACACCTTAGCTGAGGTTACAGATGCCCATACTTTCATTCGATATTATTCTAGAATTTTTTTCTGGATGAGTTATTGCTGCATCCTTAGAGTAATGTTGGCACTAGGGACTCCTGGGAAAATACATCACTGTTCCAAGGCTTCTCCTTTCGGACATAATGGCTCTCACTGCGGTTCAGTGGAGTCCCCGAGCCTTAGAAATTACATCATATCCCTTTCCATAACCCTTTTTAGCAACTTTGCTTCTAGAATTTATTTCAATCATTTCATTACATTCTTGTGAAAACTTTGTAGAGACTATTTCACTGTCATACTAAGGTTCCACATAGAACATACATACATGCAACATGTTTTTAGATTCATCAGGGCTGGCTGCAGTCAAGCCTGGCTGTGTCCATTCTGTTAAATCCAATTTATTTATTAAATTTGATCAGTTGGTTCATTGAGTATAATATCATTGAGTGTTGGATAACTTTGTTCCTTAAATAAATGAAGTAATATTTTAAAAACTGTTATGTGCTTACTCAGGTTCCCTTTGTCTAAAGATCTAAAACCGTTCAGTGACATAAGTATGGAGTAATATGGGAAATCAGGACAGGGGTAAATGCTTTTTCACAGCACCTAGCAGTTGGCTCAGCGCTTTGAAAGGAATACATCAGAGCGGCATTTCCCGCGCTGTCAGGGACCTGACTTTGGCAGACCTCTGTTTCAGTTAAATTTCTATTAAGTCTCTGAAGTCACAACTATATGGTTATGTCGCTTTCCAATAATTTCTGAAATACATTTTAGATTATTTTATTTTAGTTAGATTTGTAGGGTGTTATGTATGCTCTCATAAAATATCTCAAGAAGTAATTTCATCTGACGACGAGTCATCATTTATTTATTTAATATTTATTAACTATCATTTGTTGGATCGATTTCAGCACCTCTCAAGTTGAACGGGTGCTAAGGACATCAGGTTAGGGGTTAGGTGGCTAATCGAACCAAAAGAAATCTACTGTAGAGTTGTGTGCTGTAATAAAAATGTGTAAATATTATACATATCGATTATCCAGTAGGATAAACAGAAGACCGGGGTAATTCTCAAGGAAGGAGATGGATGGCTTTGGAGGAGTGAGAACGGCGTGAAAGAAATATTAAGCAGCTCAAGGTGGATTCACTGGCATGACTGGCCTCCCGCTATTCTTTTTTCTTTTGCTCTTCTTTTCCCGGCCTCTCCAAGGCTGCGTTTTCTGCAGTCCGGTTAAGCCAATTACCACTGAGGGTGCATCTTAATACACATCCTGAGACACTTTTCTCATTAATTCCCTCTGACTGTCACTAAAAAGGATTTATGTACTTCATCCTGTGAATTGTGCGACACACAGCTGTTCTCTGTGCAAAAAGAAAACAATTCAAACATGACAGTTAATGGTCTAAAGTGCCAATACAGGCAATTTTCTTATTAGAGATGACGCTTTTTAAATTCCGTTTCTTTACACTAGTTAAATTCGTCAAATTCTGACTACTCCTGTTCTCTTATTAGTCATATATTTTGAAGAGAATCGATTTTGATGCATTGTAATTTAGAATACAGCCCATTGTATCGTTGATGCATTGCATTTTATAACATGACGTGTGTGTGTGTGTGTGTGTGTGTGTGTGTGTGTATACATATATGTGTATATAAATTAAGTGAAGTGAACATGATATGACTTAACCATATAATTGTATGAATAAATTGGCTAGATTATACTTCTATGTTTATCTGGTCCCTGGTTCAGGGTTGTCTTCTTGCTTCGGATCCCTCGAGTAAAGCATCTAACCTAAATTGCCGCAAACATCCTGCTGTATTTATGGTTAGCACAATTGTCATTAACAAACTGCCAAGGATAAATGTCAGGTCAATAAGGTAAATAAAAACAATGTTTAGGAAAATATTTTCCTTTAATCTTAATTGATAAAGATACACAGTATTGCTAATTATCTTTTAAAAAATCTGTAAATTTAATGTGCAAGGAGTACAACATTTAAAATATATAGTACCAAATGCCTCTGATTCTTGATTTTTTTTTTTGAACAGTCACCCCCGTAGGTTGCCCAGGTTAGGCCATAGAAGAAAAAAAAAAAACGGGTAATCTGCATTAAGTTGTCTACACATTTATTGATGTTTTAGTCAAGGAGATACATTTGGTAGGGTGTGATGTAGAAAACACGTGAGAAGTCCAGGAAAGCTCTATTCTTATGAACCTGAAAGCGCACAAAGATTAGCATTTCCAGCATTTGAGCATGTCGTAAATATGCTAATATGAGGTTAAATCACAAAGCACGTAGCTTCCTCAAAGTGGCTGTCATCTGGAATATGTTCCAGTATGCAGAGTATCTGTACTCACTATATATCATATTCTGACAAAGCTTAGTTCCATTCATTCTAAATTGCAGCACGACTTTCTTGGGAGTTTTTCTTTAATTGATGATTTTTTAGAACATGTGGATGGCTGTTCATGGATGTCAGCTGCCTTTTAACAGTTCTCATCTCTAGGATACTTTAATAAAAGGTGAAGAGAAACAGCTCATTTATCCTATAAAAGGTGAGGCCTGAGAGCTGCAGCTTTCTCGACTAGGTATTCCAAGGTTATATCATTCTATAAATAAAATGGCAAGCTCACCCCTTTGTGGTTTACCACATACATAAATATTCATAAAATTGTGACTGAGACTGTGTGTGTGTCTATATATATATATATATATATATATATATATATATATATATATATAAAATATGATTTTGAAATCAGATGTATTTCTCAAGTACTGTGGGGCAGAATTGCAATGTTCTAGCTCAGTGGTACAGTGAGGTAGTCAGCAGGAAAAAAGTTTTACAAAGTAAAATGATAATTTATTCGGTTATAAGATTTTCAGTTATTACATAACTAATAGCATTATTTTATTTATAACAGTAGCAGTAGAAACTCTTTATGGAGTGTGACAGATTGGTTAGCAGTGATTGCAATTTTATGGGTTCTTTTTTCATTTTTCAAGGTTTTCTTTTTTCTCTTTGCTGGGAAATACCTCCAATACCAGTCAGTAGAGGAGATCGAGTGGTATAAAATTGATTTTGTTTGTTGGATGTGTGGTGATCTGGACAGATGTCCCTGCAAGTTCACTTTTCTTGTGATGGTGAACCTTTGTCTGCTAGATGAGGTGAGGTTCTTCTTGGCTCTGGGCCCCTCATCATAAGCAATGACAGTGAATCCTTTCTCTGCTACAAATATCAATATAAGACAAAGTAAGCTTTTGACTCTGGTATGCTGAACGGTCTACTTTGTGCTGTGTTTTGGCAAGTGACATGTAAAAATCTGAACGATCCCACTGCAGACTTCTGCATTGCTGTCGTTTTGTTTACAAGCACATTTGGTGGGCTGTCTCTGATACATCAAAAAATGAAGAATCGTATTTGGAATTTTTGACCTTTTTGATATGTACTCTTCTCAGAACTGCACTATACCTTGCATGAAAAAAGAATTAGTACCTTTTTATCCCTTTGTCCTCTGAAATAGAAAGGAACAAGGCTTCCTTTATAGACCACAATAAAAGCATTTTGTGTTGTGGTGTTTACGTGCTTTGTTTCCAGCAATAGGAACTGAATTATTTATTTATACATATGTATATACATTTTTCTTTAGTAGAGACTATAGAAATTGAAGGCACTCACATTGCCTTCTCAGAAGAAGTGTGTTTTTGTGACACAGCTACTACAGAGGCCTCACTGTCAGGTATTATAAGATGTCCTATTTCTTCTTCATTACCTTATTAGGCCTACATAGAGGCTAGAGGCATTGCCTCCTAGTGATAGGACCCAGGTTTGAATCTGGTGATGGCTTTAGCATCCTTGACCAAGATACCTTCCATAAATGACTACATCCATCCATCCATCCATCCATCCAACAACGCATGTGTCCATTATCATCAACTGCTTAATCCTGAGTGGGGTTGTGTCTGTCTGGAGCCTCTTCCGGGATCAGAGGGGTATTAATAACTGTAGTTTAAAAAAAAAAAGTATTTGTGCCATTGTAATGCAGACCCAACAACAATAACATAGGCTTAAAATAGAATTATAGAAACTTAAATAAATATTTAGTAATAGGCAATCTGATATATGGTCTCTGAAAAAAACTGCAAAAGTTGTATTGATTGTACCTCTCCCTCAGAAGCTCTTCAGTGCATTTCTATTGGCAACATGGGGGGGGGGGGGGGGGGGGAA